>JAOCPT020400863.1:0-13250 GCA_026546935.2 Palythoa grandiflora | reverse complement strand
GCAGCTAGAGATCGCCAAAGTTGGAGGAGATATTTTGACTCGGCCTCATGTGCCACATAGGCGCGGGAGACTTTGATTGATTGATTGTTTAAAAAATGTATATAAGATCACGCGACTTCAGAAACAGAGAGTTGTTGTTGTTGTCGTTTATATAAGAAGAGAATTCAAGAAGAGCTGAGGTGAAGAAGCTAGCGAAGTGAACTTGTAAAGTGTTCAAGAGCGAGAAGGCTGTTTAAGCGAGTTATTGTCAAGTCTTTTGGTTGAATCACGAGTTGTCGGGAACCGCGAAGTCAACCGTCTCTGAAGATTAAACTGGTTGTTGTTGTCACTGGTAGTCCTGCGTTCAGTCAAGCGTTCAAACAACTATAGCTCTTCTTTTTGCAACTCATAAAATACTCTCAACACAAAAAAGGTTGAAAGTTTACAAGCTGTGTAACAACTGCAGTCTCAATGTTGGAAGAAGATAAAAAAATCCCCATATACCGGCAAATTTTGAAATTTAAGAACCTTGCCGTTTGCACAGCCATGAAAATCAATTTTATTCTGCAGTTACCCTTATATGCCCTTTCTCTTTCTCAAGTACGAACTTATTTCTCAGCATGAATTATTACTTTGAATTGTTCCAATAATTCGCTTTTTCCTCTACGTTTTATTTTGTTTTTCTCGCCTGATTTTGACTACCTTTCAAACATACTTAGTTTTGCTGAGGAAAACATATGTAATCAATAGATTTGAGTTCATTTGGCTCGAGTTCCTTTGACAAAAAACGGATCATAATAGTTTTTAATGAAGCAAAAAAACAAAGTTTTTAAGGGTACCACAACTAAGCGATGTCAACCGATAGCTTTTCGGTTATGTTTTTTTTTTAATTGTAGAGTAACGAAAACACAAAACAGTTCTTTCTCGCTTTCGATAAATTACTTTAATTTTTTTTTAGTGCTGGGAATTTGTCTCGTTGTGAATCTTGACTTGGAACTCAAATATACTTTTCTTTGCCCATGTTTAATTATTAAACAAAAGTTTATCTTAGTGTGACTGTTGTTTCATCAACAGCTGATCAGAAAATTCGAGTATCTTTTTTCGTTGTTCTGTGGTTTAAAATGAAAGAATAAATACACTCGTCCAAAATTGGTCCTAAGTAGAAAATGGGGAGAAGTGAGTTTGATTCCCGCTCAGGGCAAAAACTATTTTTTTCGGACGAATACACTTGTTCTTTCATGTTATCATACTGAACAACAAACATACTCGCTTTATTTTTATCAAGAACAACTTCATTAAAACAACGAGGCTCAAATTTACCAAAATTTAAGAACAATTTAAAAACAAGCTCAGACTGAAGCTTGATAACTAGGAAAGTTTTTGTGTTAGAAAATTGACTAAAACTTAGCGATACAGCATGCGCATAAAACATAAAACTATTCACTGTAAAGACTGCTCCACAAACAATGAAGGTAGTTCGCCTCTAAATTCGATCGTACGTAATAAATATTTGACGCAAGGCGTGTTATTTTTCAATACCTTACATCATTTTGCTTTTTCTTCAATAAAAACGGCTCACAGACTCACAGAAATAACAACAAATTAAGAACAATTTGAGACCGAAATTGCCAAAAGATCAGTTAAGAACAATGAGTCTTGGCAAAATTTACTGGTTCTTATAAAAAAAAAAAGCGTGTAGATTAGTATATGTTTATATATAGGCCTGGGCCGAACCGTTCTATTGTTTCATATATCCCTAACAATTGGTATTATTCAGTTGATCTGAGTTTCATATTGAGGTGAAACACCTGCACTGCAGCAGTATTTCGCCACACTTGGATTTTACTCGAATGAATAAAATATATTGGACCGAGGAATCCTCACGCACTAACCAACTCAATTGATCATGCAACTGCTCCGTTGCCAGCATGGTGGTCCCTGATGGTGTAGTGGTTACCGTTCCTGACCAGATTACAGGGACACGCGTGTTCGATTTCTGCTCGGGGCAAATTATACCAATTTTTTCGGACGAGTGTACTTATTCTAGAAAACACGGTGTTTAATACAGCAAATTATTTTGCGATTGCAACATTAACAAGTCTGAAGGCACAAACTGGTAAGTATAAAAATACATCTTGTGCGTTCTTCATGCCTCAACTGCCTCAATTATATTATAAGTCTAAAACAAAGTAGTTGCTTTAATTATGTTTTGTCCTTGTTCGTATAGGAACAGCGGAGTTGATCAGCATGTGAAATGACTGACAAAGAAAAACTGCTTGACACTTCATTTATGAATGACTTCCAAATTATTAAGAATTCATAAAAGGTTAAAAAAATTGAAACAAAAGGAAAACGCTATAGTGGCAATGGTTAGATGTCTGATTTTAATTAGAATAATTATTGTTATGTTTTCATTTTTCAAAAATTATGAACTGGGAAGCCGTATCAATAACTTGAAAAAGTGTTATAAAGTTATCTAAAGACCTCGAAGTCAGATACAAAAAGGAAGCCCGATTTTTATTATTTTTTTATATCTTCAATGGTGACTTTTTCTCTTTGTTGTTACAATAATCAAAATTATTGTCTTTCACTTCTGGGAATTTACACGTCTTAAGTTTTGGGCTTCGATTCAAAAATTTGTCTTGCGCTTCTTTTGGCCAGTTTTGATCAAACAATTTTGTCTGAGTTGACAGAAACTTTTTGAACAACTATTCGGGATTTCTCAGTTATTGAGGCGCACATGCGCATCGATAAAGCATGAGATGAAACGATGAAACAAGCGCAACATATAAGATAAAATACTATAATGTAGAAACACACGACATCAGAAGCATTTGTGCATGAAGCAATTACAAAAGTTCTAATTATATATGTGATAGGTAAGCCTGTTCACTCGTTTAATATGTATAAAAGAAGCATAGTAAACATATAGAGCTGTTTGTTTTATTCGATATCGCGATTGTGTTTGGCGTTATGCTTGTCGTATCAGTTTTACATCATTTTATTTGTTTTATCTTTTTCTGTCCCTTTTCATCTTTTGGCTGCATTTTATGAACATATCGAACACAGACCGGTAGAAAAGTAACTGAAAACAGAGAATGATCGAGGAATCTTTGTGTTGTTTCACGATCTGTGTTTCATCTGATTCCTATCTTACTGTACAAATATAATTTAAGCTAACTCGTAACTTTCAACCAAAATAAAATAAAATGAAATAAATTTGTACCTTATTTGTTTCAGTTAGAACCGTTCACTAAAACTGACGAGGCATCTACTAGGCATCTACTAAATATTTCGCACAAAACCGATCGCTCTTAAATAAATTAAGTGCGCCTTTCTCAACTTTTTCCGTCTCGACTCATAACAAACAGTTTTGTTGTACCAATCGAAGCAATATTCTAAAGTTTGCGTCATTGGTATCTATGCAATTCACAAAATGATTGACATTCAGCAAACGGAATCATTCGTTCTGATTGGTTACAGGAGATCTCTTCTTCCTCAACCGAGTTTTATGCCGCACCCGCCGCCTTTTCTCATTTATTATCGTTCTGTTCCCGGTAGCAGTGCTTCTATTTGCAGTGAAGACAGACGTGTATCCAAGAAAAACTGTGCTTGTAATTACATTACAAACTGACGCGAAAAACAACGCAGAAAAAGAGCATCATTTACAGTATGTAGATCTGAGCAAATCCTATGATTATCTAGATTAGTAGATGATTAGTGTGCTGGATAAGTAAAGTTTTGTAGCTGTTTTTATCTAGTTCGATCAACTCTAAAACGAAGTTTAGTAACATATTCTACAGCTTTATGTGATGTGATCGCACAATTTCTGACTTCTAACGACCGCTTTAGCCTGTCCACGCAGAACAGAAAATGACTCCAAGTCACTAGTTTGTATCGTAATCACTTTTAATTCGCAAACTAAATGTTAAAACTTTGCAAGGTGACCGACAGCTACAGTTTGTATGTTGGAAGAAAGTTACAACATCTTTGTTTGGAAATTTTTGAAAAGGATCTTGCACAGCCGCAAAAATCAATTGAATATTCTGCACTTCCTCTTAAATGTCATATCTAATTCTCATTTATACTAACGTTTTTCATAGAAAATTGTCATTTTCACTCTTATCATTATTCAGTTTTTCCTCAATTTTCTATTTTCTTTTTCTCGCGTAACCAACATTTAGTTCAGCTAAATCGAACTTCTGGCCGCCATTGCATTCAAAGGCGGTACGAACTCAAGATTGATGATCAAGAAAACGATTGCTACGAACTCTTTGACAAAAAAAAAAAAAAAAAAAAAGATCATAACACAGTTTTCTAATGAAGAAAAAAGCGAAGAACTTAAGAGAATCACAACGTAGTTAGAGCAAGCGATAGCTTTTCGGTTATGTTTTATGATTGCTAATTAACAACAACGCAAACCAACACTGAACTATTAATTTCTTTCAGAACCTGGATATCCACTTGTTTTAAATCTTGATTCCAGGAAATACGCTTCTTTGTAAATTTTCGTCAAAAAAATTACCTTCTGTGACAGATGATTCCGATTTTGGTTCTAGGAACTCAAATACGCTTCTTTGTAAATTTTCAAACATTTATCCGTATAAAATTTGACAGCTGATCTATCAACAGCTGATCAGAAAATTCAGAGTTTTCTGCAGCAAATGATTTTGCGTTTACGACCTGAATATGCCTGTATTTTTATGTTTCGATATCTTCTTTGGCAACTCTTTCTCTTTGTTGATAGTGATCAAAATTGTTGTCTTCCACTGTTCTGTGAACTGATGTTGTCAGTTTGGACTTCAATTCCTAGAACTGTCTTGCACTTCGTTTGTCCAGTTTTGATAAACAATTAAATTTCTCTAAGTTGACAGATGAATTTGAATAACTAATCAAGATGTTCTTAGAATGATAAAGCATGAGATGAAAAATCGTGAAATGAGGACACAATATCAGTAAAATGTGAACTAATTGATATCAAAATATCAAAAGCAATATCAGTACATGAAGCAATTACAAAAGTTCTCTTCTTTTCTATTTTTGTCGACTTTAATCTGTTCACACGATTTAACAATTATAATAAGTAGCATAAATAGCAAAGAACGGTTTTTGTTATACGATGTTTAGCTTTAATGCTTATATGCTGTATTTCACGTCTTTTTGCACTCATTTGATTTGCAAAATAAAGTTTTCTGTAGTTGCTATATGCTGACAGTCTTAAAAATAATACTTGAACAATCCTTACTTGCATTTAAAATTTGAACAAGCAACAGAAATCTAACTGTTTTTCTTTTGGAAAGAATCTTGCCGCTTGAAATCTTTTCGATTGTATTTTAAAAATGCCATATCTCATTTCTCAGTTATACAAGCTTATTTCTCAGAAAATAATCCATAACTTGTTGCTACCACCAGATAAGTCCTCTAACAGCGTTTTGTTCTGCTTGGCCACATAATTGTTTTGATCAGATAATATGGACTGCTCAGTTGTGCTACGCGTATTTCCAGTAGCTGTTAAGCTTACTTTTGGTTCATACTTTTACTTATATTTAAGTTCGCTCAAGTTTCGCTCAAAATTTTGCTTATAAAAACGTTCCAGCAATACTTCGTTAAGTCGATAGAACCATTCCGGCATTAGTTGGTCTGACGTTAAATTATTGATTTTGTTTACATCTGAGTGAGTGACAAATTTGCATATTCTGACCCACAGCAATGGTCGTTCCGACGCATCGCGTATCCACGTCTAAAAAATAAGCCCGATTTTTATATTGTTTTCATATATTCACCTGTGATTGTTTTCTCTTTGTTGTTACATCAATTAAATTTATTGTCTTTCAGTTCTGTGAATTCGTACCTGTTATTTTTGATTTCGATTCCAAGAACTGCTTTGCGCTTCTTTTGTTCAGTTTTGATTAAACAATTTTGTCTAAGTTCACAGTTCTAAGTTTCTTGTATAACACATGTCGAAACTAATAGGGATTTCTCAGTTGTTGAGGCACACCCGTGCAATGATAAAGTATGAGATGAAACAAGCGCGAAATAAGAACAAAATATACAATGTGAACAGACTTAAATTATCAAAAGCATTATCAGTGCATGAAGCAATTACAAAAGTTCTTCCTACTCTTACCTATTTATGTGTGTACAGTGAACATGTTTACACTTACGGCACATTTAAAGATCATCCTTTGAACCGCGCTTACATTTCTCAGAGAAAAGTCAATGTAGCTTGTTGACCATTTAGTTTTTTTCCTCAATGTTCTATTTTATGTTGCGCACTTCATTCAATTTGACTCTTGTTCAAATAAGCCGAGGGTTGCAGAAGAAAGTTATTTCAACAAAACTATGTAAGCTCAGCTCGCCCCTGATCCATTTACAAAAAAAGATTCGATGGGATGTAATGCCTGTTATATCGGCGAGACCAGTCGTCACCTCCCCACACGCATGAATGAACACCCTCACTCTTTATCAACCACATCCCCCCACAGATATTATCACCAGATTGCAATTGAGAAAATCCACTACCATATGTTTACCATGTTTATCTTGCCGCTTCAGAAATATCTTGCATGGTAAGGAGAAAAAAATACATTGATATGAAATCCACCGAATTCGTTTTAAAACTAATATGGATGCCTTAAACATTCCTGACTTCTAGCGCGGACTGCTTCAGATGTTTTTTGCGTAACGTAAAATTTTCACTACAAGCCTTCAGTTTAATTTTATGGCCTGTTGTTTTTACTCGAAGTAGATCAAAAGTATTGGTCAAAAATCTATTATGATAATTTATGCATTTGATTCGGCTAATGTGAAGACTAGGGTTTGAATCACAGCCGGTCCGCAGTCAGTTATTCCCAACTAAGTTAGGCTAAACCGATCAGAATTCAATTTGCCATTTCCAAATAGATTTCGAAGCCCCACTTAAAAAGAACTTAATTCAAATAATTGAATTTGGCTTTTGCGAATTACAGCGGCTAAGATGGCCTTAGGTCGAACTTCAAATGTACCAAATGTAATGCTAATGAGCAAATCCTATTTTTTTACCTCTTAAATTGCACTAGATCTAGCTGACACAGATACAGTGTTAAACCAAAGTACTACACTGTGGTAAAATCGGATGCTGTCTCGGTGTTTTTATAGAAACATTGACACTCCACTTCGACAAAGGACTACAGTCCGAAACGTCAGTTTTCTTTACTTTTAACGGTGTTCAACTTAAAAAATTCATCAGAGCATATTATAAAAGTTAAATTTTGACGTAATGATCAATGAAAGGATTAAAGTACCTTTCTCTCTCAACAGATAGCGACTTTAAAATATGGGAAACACAAACAGCGTTTCCCCGAAGACACAACAACAACAGGACTTAAGAGAGGCACTGGAGAATATAGAGCACGTATATCGCTTACTAAATAAATGCCATGAAATCGGAAAATTGTCCACAGAATTTGGCAAAAACGTAAAAAGTCTCATTGAAAATTTAATCAAAAAAGCTGGTAAAGATCCAACGCTTCCCAAATGTATTGATGCTCTTGAATCACTTGCATTTTCAGTTTATCTGTTTGAAAAATTGTATACTCTCTCGCAAGAAGTGAAAGAACACGTTTGTAACGTGGATAAATACAGGAGAAAATTTGATGCTTTTTACGATGGTAAAATCGAACAACTTCTCAAGTCTGCTAACAAAAAGTTGAAGCAGTCAAATGGGATCAAGGAATCGATGGAAACTATCGAGTACCTGAAGGATGAGTTTAAAGAATGCCTCAGTGAACTGAAGGACATTCTTCAAAATGTACAATCGGAAGCACTCAATAACCAGAAATTGCAAACTAATGCCAATAACACTTTTTTGGGTTCTCTCGTAGCTGCAGGGGGATCTGCAGTGGCCGCGGTGACGTGTCCCCCAGCTGGGATACCAGCGCTTGCTATAAGCGCTGCTGCTGCAGTATCTTCCTACTTTGAATCTGAGAAACTCAAGGAGGAAGGAGAAAAAGTGACGAAATTGCTTGAAGATATCTACGAGTGCAAGGGAGAAATTGAAACGACGATAGAAAATCTTGACTTACGCTTAACAGCACTTAAACAGGAGTACGAGAGACAACATGAAAGATCAAAACGTCGTCGCTGTATGGTGTTTTGTTTTTGTTCCCAGTAAAGTACACTTTGTGGTACATGGAAGGTTTGCGGAAAACCGAAAGGAGGCCGTTTGTTAAACCGACTATATATAATTAAGATGTTTGCGTGGATATTTTATGAATCATTATGTTTAAAGTTATTTATATGAACTCGCAAACTGCATGTTCTGTTTTTGTTTTGTTTAAAGAAATTTGATTGATGCCTGCCTGGAGAGTGTACAAGAACACTCTAGGGACTCCACAACTTAATATTATCTTTATCAACCATGTTATAAAATGATATCAAATTAGATTAATATCAATTAAATGGTCAGATCAATAGTCCAGAATCCTTTGCGGGCGTCTTTTATCAGACTTAGTCGGCTGCTGTGTCGCAGTGGCCAATAATTTTTCGAACTTTTTTATATTTGCGAATCAGCTAGTTATAATAAAGATTGCAAGCATTCTTTTAAATCCAGCATAAAGGAAAATAAAGTCAGCACTAGTGGGCGGGCAAATTCGCCACTGTATCCCACATCTACATCTACATCTACATCAATTTCTTGCAAAATCCCTCTGGGACGTTATGCAAGTGGTCGGCTGGCACTGAGTTTACATGAGGGAAGATTTGAAGCGGTTTGAATCAGTTATATTTAGCATTTTATTTGGAAGAGCATTCCATTCTTTGATAGTTCTAGGCCAGAAACTGAATTTATAAGTGTCACAGTTAGATTGCAGGGGGAGGAGTTTCAGTGGGTGTGATTTCCTGGTTTTCTGAACAGGTTTGTGCTGAACGTATGGTGGAATATTGATGGCTACCATTCCATGTAGTGTTTTATGCAGGAGATTCAGACGTGAGATTTTTCTTCTGTGCTCTAGGGTTTGCCATTGTAGATGGTTTAAGGTATTGTATTTTTTGTGCAGTTTTGCAGTTTTTAGACCTCTGACTCACATTGCTATGACAACAGCAGTAAAACCCTCAACAACTAAGTTCAGTTTTCTAGGTTTTTGCTTTTAGAAAACTGTAGTTCAAAGTTGCAAGTTTAAATTTTATCTTTCGAAGTGAATTCACTTCACTTATATTTATTGTGTAACCTCGGCCAAACCGATATATAATACACAACAAGTCCTTTCATTTAGTTAAGAGCTACAGGTAATAACAGCATAATTTTTTGTCAAATTCTGGGAGAGTTCGAAACTGAAATGTAAAGTTAATCAAAACCTAAAGAAACATCAGCAAACAAATTCTATAGACAATAGACAGCGTGTGGAATAATTTGTTACCAGTATGCATAACATTCCATTATTTATTACCTGTAGAAGTGCAAGCTTTGCTGCTAGCGGTGGATGCCACTTCAGGAGGTCTCACACCTTCCCTCGCAACGTCAAAATATCCCTTCACTGATTCTTCGACAACATCTTGGTATATCTTCAGTGTGCAAGAACGATAACACCGAATGCAATCAGTAAACGGTTATAATTCGCATCAAGAGTTTAAAAATATGGCGCCAAAACAAAACTTTCTTACCTTCAAAAGCATTGATTCCAGATTTTGTCTTTGTTCTTTCTTAATACGCTTCCCAGCTAAAATTTTACAAATTTTATCCTTCAAATTGCCGTGAATAGTGATTACTTCTTCTGGAGTCCCTTCGATATTTTGTCTATATTCCGCCATCTTGATTTTTCCTTTTTGTGATAATGCGCATGCGCCGCACATGGCTTCCAGCGCAGTCGAGCGAGCGCCCGCGAAGAACAGCTGGGTAATGAGCGAAAAGTCATTGAAATTTTGGCTTCTTTTACCTATATGTTAAAGTGTGTTTTTGTGTGCCGTGAAATTTGGAACTATTTTATTTGTTACTCTGATTAAATTGAGAGCAGTCGATATAAGCGAGCAGCCTTTCATATTCCGATTTTAAATGCTCATGAATCGACCTCAGTTCCACTCACTCCCAGACAATACTGAGTCTGACTATACTTCGCTAACGCATCAACCACAACCTTAACAAAAGCATTCATCATTTTCTCTGACAATTCTTTTCAAAAATTAGATGCAATATATCGAATTTTTATTTGAAATACAGCGGAAAAATCTCTCCCAGATTGTTTATAGTCTTTATTTAGCGGCGGGCGGCAGGGCAAACCAGCAGAACGGCCGGTCAACCTCAAACTATTGTTTATAATCAGCCAATCAGAGGATTAGATGAAGCCGCTGTGACCAGGCGAACCCAGGTGAAACTTGACTTCAACCTCGTTGGTTGTGCAGTGCTGAAGGTAGCTATATATATTTCAAAAGAGCACTTTTAATTACGTATTTGCTTATAGCTTTAAAAAGTTGATGTTTTTTCTCTTTCTACAATTCTGTATTGTTTTATCTTTCATTCCAAGCCTGGGACACCTGTGGCGCTTTTCGGCGTTTTGCAGCAAGATGGCGGCTTTAGTAAGTTGAATCTTTCAAATGTCAGGTACAGTTTGGGAATTAGTTTTGAAAATATTTATTTAAAATTGTATGTTATAGGGAAGTTTAGCGCTCACAGCAGAGTACAAGGATGAAGATAGCGATGACGACGAAACTGAGTAAGTTAAATTTTAGGACACCGTAAAGATGTGTTCTCCTTGTTCGTTTTGCTTTGACACTGTTTTGTGGGTAATAGATTAGTGTCTTCCGTAAATGGTAGTAAGAGAGAATTGAACTGGGGATTGCAGTTCACCCCAAAAACACCAGCGTCTGGTTGTTGCGAGGCCAGAGGGCGACTAACGCTGATTAAAAAAGTTGTTTATCATGTATTTATGTAATCGTAAATATGTGTATCAAGACATCGAAAGCGTGCGAGATCTATATGCATGATTAATTATGCTCTAGTGAAGAAATTTTCTTGACATTTTGAACGGTAATAATCTGATTGTGATTTCCTTCTTTGAAAATTACTTAACTGAGTGGACAAAATTTGTGATTTAAAACTATAATATTGAATCGATACATATAGCCCGGGTTATATACTGTCCATGAAAACTGAAAGCATTTCAAGAATCAATATCAAACGGTATAAATATGTAACTAATTTATATCGATTGGTATCGGTCATCAATAAAATGCTATAACCACACAAAGAATGTACCAATCGATTAACATCGACAAACTGTGATTAACTGCAAAACGACATGGACTAGTTATGACTTATGGGTCGTCCATTTTTTAAATTATATTCACAACCGTACAAAACGTACGCTGGGGGAGGGGGTCTAAAGTGGTTGTGCACTTTTCACTGTCTCTAGCAAAATTAATATTCATAGTGGGGCTGGAAAATGAGCAGCAAAGCGACATCAGAACCCCCCTTAGAAGGCCTGAACAATCCAGTCTTGTGTAATTGTTTTGGAAGTATAAAGTCTGTAATCTTCTGCCATAAACCTAACCTTTTTTTCTGCTGTGTGCCTAAAATTTAGGCAATGCACAAAAAAACTGAAAACTAGTTGCACAAATGCGCCTAGAAAAAAACGACAAACTTTGAGCCCTGGTTCAAGGCCTGCTAAACAATCCACAGCTCATCAAATCTTGCACTTCTTTTTATATATTATAGTGTGGACATAAGAATCAAAGGCTTGGAACACAGAGGCTCCAAATTTTTAATTTCACAAGATGGCCGCTGCCCTCGTTGTGGAAGTAGAAATGTTGTTTATGTCATTCTGGACCAGTAAGTAATCCTCTTGGAGTGTGTTATTTACCTTTATTATATAAAGAACAGTGTCTTATAGGGGTTTCTGCCACTAAGAAATGTCTTATCTAAACACACATAAAAATATGGTAATTTTAAGTGTGTAAATATCACTTTTCAGCCAATCAGTGACCTTAATTTTCCGAAAATTTTCAAAACATGCAAAATTACTTAAAAAACTATTTTAAAGTAATTCCAAAAATTTCTGAAGATTTCTGAGGAATTTCTGAAGATTCCCAAAAATTTTCCGCAGATTTTCAAAAATCCATTAATGCATAAGAAATGGTTTTAAACACTTCCGAAGCTTTTCTTAGATTTCCGAAAACTGTCGGATAGTTCCGA
The DNA here is from genome assembly GCA_026546935.2 of Palythoa grandiflora. NCBI lineage: Eukaryota > Metazoa > Cnidaria > Anthozoa > Zoantharia > Sphenopidae > Palythoa > Palythoa grandiflora. The sequence goes on along the minus strand of JAOCPT020400863.1, from coordinate 1,108 downwards.
TGATTTCAGAAGTTTTTCCGTGAACGTAGGACACGTAGGTATGGGATAAATTTTTCAATGCTTTCTCATGGTAAGTGTTTATATAATAAACAGAATAATACATAGTCGCTTCGCTGCACTCACCCGTGAGATACCAATTTGAACACTCAGAAATAAATTCCATATCTCAGGACACCTATGTATTGTTCTCTATTTATTTGAAAATTTTACCTAGCTACAGTTAAAACCAGTGTTAAAGTTTTTAGCTATCACAAAAAACATTAGTTTGACTGATATGACATAATGGTGATCATTTGTGCCTCCCTCCTTTATTGCCCAGATTGAATCCTGGGCTCCACGCTTGGGCTGAAATTTGTCAACTCACAATCTGACTCGGGGTTTTTTCCCTGGTTACCCCAGTTTTCCTCCCACTGTAAGATTGACTACAAGTCAGTTATAATAATTATTATAATAATGACAATTTCTCCAAATCTGATTGGCCTATTCTGACTCTGTTTTTCCCTAATCACCTTGGAAATCTATCCGATTACAAAACTCTGTTATTGGCTATTTGTTATCGGCTACATATTATCGGGACAGTTGAATGAACCAATCACTATCCAGGCCTCAGTGTTCCTAACCAATCAGCAACAAGTAGTGGTTACAGTCAGAAATGGACTCCACTCATTCCCATTACCATTACAAATGTTATGAAAACTAGTAAAATGTGTTTTTATTTGCAGTTTTCAGAAATTGTAATTATTATAATAAATTATAGGACTCCGTGTTCATCCAGTTCTGTCTGTTACGGCGTTGCTAAAATGCAGGTCAAGGGTAAGGGTAAAGGGTAAGGGTAAGGGTAAGGGTAAGGGTATATATAATAATAAAAAAATTGTAAAGATGTATCAAAGTAAATCCTCTTGTATGAAATGGGAACATGGGTTTTTAGCCCAATATCAAATGTTTCGAGGCCACACTATTTAATCTGTTGTTTTACGGATTCACCGGTCTGCTCTCATAAATTGAACCAAAAAATATTCGGCTTTGATGTTGAGTTATAATGACCAGCTAATAAAGACTTCTCTGCGAAAACTATTGAAAGGCTCTTAGCTCTTTTATAATATAGTTC
>JAOCPT020399985.1:0-13259 GCA_026546935.2 Palythoa grandiflora | reverse complement strand
TTGCGACTACGATTATGTATATTATTAACACGTAATCACACGACTTTTCTCGTTCAATTTTGAAATAATTTGCACTCGTGTGTTTTTCAAAAAGCTCAAATTGCATTCGCCCTACGTGCTCATGCAATTTTGATACTTTTTGAAAAACCCACTTTTGCAAATTATTTCCAAAATGAAGTCGAAGTCGTGTTATTACGTATACTAAATATCAGTTTTCAGCCAATCAGTGACCTTGATTTTCCGAAAATTTTTAAAACACGCAAAATTACTTAAAAACGATTTTAAAATACTTCCAAAGATTTTCGAACACTTCCGAAGATTTCCGAAAATTTTCCGAAGATCTTTAAAAATCCATAAATGCATAAGAAACGTTTTTAAACATTTCGGAAGCTTTTCATAGATTTCCGAAAACTGTCGGATAGTTTCCGATGATTTCCGAAGATTTTTCTTATACGTAGGCATGCGATAAATTATGCAATGCTTTCTCGTGGTAAATGTTTATAATTTATGATAAACAGAATAATACATAGTCGCTTGGAGATATGGACTTTATTTTCTTGTGTTCAAATTGAACATCACGTTCGCTACTATCACTTGTGAGATACCAATTAGAACACTTGAAAACAAATTCCATATCTCCGCGCGCCTAGGAATTATCTCTATATAAACCAGGAACGCCAAAGGATCACAATTTGTAAAAGCATGTGTCAAATATTGTTAAAACTTGCTAAAACAAGCAACCCTGAAATCAAACTTGTTGACGTCACAACCCAAATCTCGGGCCCGTTCGCCCCGGGGCATTTTTAAAAAGAAAATAAGCCGGTTTGAAAATAATAGAATGGTTTTTTTTCATTATTAAACTGGTATTCTTCTTCTTGCACATCAGTTAAAGTAGTTAATTAAAACCATTTTGTGTCATACACACTTTTAAAAGGAGAAATTTATATCTTTATTATTGTTATAATGAAATGCCTTAAAACTTGAACAAGCTGATTACACTTTTTTTTATAAGAATATTGTTTTTCATACCCAGGCTGGGTATTCTTATATTTTTGCTCATTTAAGACTGAAAATATTCTCAAAAATATTCTTAGATCACAGGTCGATAGAATATGCCCGGTAGTACGGTATTTTTGTTTAAAAACAGTCGTTGACATTGGCATAGGACATGTCAGGGACGCGGCTGGTAGTAGAACCGTATTTTGCCATTATTTGTTTGCTTTGGTTGTTTGCCGTTTAGACTTTTAGAGAACTTTCCATCCCTTTCAATTTTCTGTATATGTATTTCTATATATATTACTCAAAGTTATATTTTCACTTAAATCTCAATCTCAGTCTCGGAATTATTCTTAAAATATTCTTAAAATTTCGCCACTTTCAGCCTCGATATTCTTATAAAAAAGAGTGTACCTGAAGTAACGTGCTGTTTGATATTAACCGTTCTATATTTAAATAAGCGCCTACGGCCCTCTTTCCTTTTGCAATGAGTTTGCAATCACTCAAGAGTAAGCTAAACATGCCGTATGTCCTTTCTTTATTCCTGGGTGGTCAGTTACAAAAGGTAACTTACATTACAGGTTGAGCTGTCAAGCTGCACGCGGTCCTGTATAACAGGGTTCGCACGAGTCACGGAAAACTTGGAAAGTCACAATACAAACACTTTCAGATGACTAGCACTATAATTATCTGGGATTTTGCCTTGTGCCCTTGAAAAAAATTTGGTATGGCTTGGTGCTCTTGGACAATTGCTTTGGTGCCCTACATTGGCAAAGGGTACCCTTAAAATTAGGGAGTCCAAGGCTTGAATTGGGGTTGTTGTATATTCATAAGCATGCTGTTCTTTTTGCAGGAATCGATCAAATTCATGAGAGAAAATACAAAAGAGTTTGCCCCGACTGTAGACAGTAACTTGGCATGCAGCTTGATGCGTATTTTGGACTGCTTTTTCTCGCCCTATGTTCCACGAGAAGTGAGTATTTATTTTCCTATACTAGTATAGCCCACGGCTACGAGATTGCTGCGATTTTTTTCACGTGTATTTAATGCAATAAAGGGTATACTTTTTAAACAAAAATGGATAAGGAAATACGGATAAAACTAGAAGTAATCACAATTGGTGAAGTGCGCTCGACACGTTTCAATCTAGTAGACCTCCGTGTGTAATACTGCATGCCTACAACGGTTTTTGTGTTTGAGGTCTCCAAATTTCAGCAATTGAGAATAAAATGTTTATGTTTCTTATAATTATAAAAGTTTAATTACTCATCCAAATAAATTTTGATTGTATTGGTTAACTAGTCTGTGCTCTTCGTCGAATGCAATGAGACTGTTGTTTGTTCGTAAGTTAGTTGATTTGCATATATTTACATAAAAATTGTCCAGACTCTTATTTCTGCACAACAAATTAATACTTTGCTCACCTCCAAAACACTGCACACCATGAACAAAATCCAAACAAACCTGGAAACAGTGACTTTAAAAAAAGTTGAACCGTCTATGTTATGCATTAATTAGTCACAGAGCCACCACTTCTGCATGACATCGAGGCATTGTAGGATACATAGGCAGCCAGACAAAAGCTTCTCAATACAGGTTGGCAGCAAGCCTGAGCCCGCGAGCAATGACACGATTAGTATGCATTCTCCTTCATTGGACACAACTAATTTTCACATGGGGCAAAGAGTTACTGTGCCATTTCACCATTTGACGGAGGCGTGGTTGGCGCAGTGATAAGATCTCAGTCTTCTAACCACAAGGTCCCAGGTTCAACCCCTAGCTCAACCGAGTGTTGAACCTTCTTTTCCGCCAAAGTTGACTCAGCTTTCCATCCTCCCGAGGTCGGTAAAATGAGTACCAAATTCTGCTGGGGGCTAACCTGCGATGGATTAGTGTCCCGTTCAGGGGGAGTCAATGACTCTCATCCACTTAACACTACAGAAACTGGATATAAGCACCGGCTCCAATGGGCCTCTTGGCTCGTAAAAAGATTTAACTTCACTTGAATTAACACCACTGATCAACAAGTCAATAAAAGATGGCGTGTTGCCAAAGATATGGTTTCGGCGCTGTTTAAGAGATTGATCAAGCTGTAATAGGCACAGTCCTCTTTCTACAAAGATCGAAGAAGGCATGCAAGTAATATCTAAGTCACTTGATGTGAGTTCATTTGTCTTGCGTTTGAGTAAATACTGTGTTCGCTGTTGATTATCAGTTACAAAACTGTCCTAAAAGTGTAAGTCAAAGGAATATATCACAGTTACGAATGGCATATGTCTTTGTAATCTGTTAGAGTACAATCCATATGTTTTTTGAACTTCAAAAATGAAAGAATTATGGGCACCAGTTGAGAATTACTGTCGCTCTTTGATAGAAACACTTTACAACTAGCTGAATCACATTGGCAAGGTGATTTCCGAGCCCATCACGCTGAATGAATCCATATTTGGTTGCCCTTGCTCAAGAATTTCAATTTCTCGTGGAGAAAAAATACGGTATTTTGAGACTAGTTTGCCATAGTGATGCATTAAAAGACATCGGACTTACCTTGCAATTTTGTTAATAATCTAATACAGAGAAATTAGCTTTTTAATGTCTCTATATAGCAAGGTTTTTTGTTTTTAAATATGCTTTTGAACCCTTTTAAGAGTAATAAACGGTTATTTGTTATTATATAAATTTTTAGTATGTATTTCGCTTTAATACCTGATATACACATATTTTTTTTTCTTTATAGTACACAACCCAGTCTGTAGCGACTGCAATGTATATATTTAATAAAGTATCTATCTATCCTTCCATTGCTAGTCAGTTTTGCTTTTGTTTATTTTTTACAAATATTTCTGTTAATTAGGGGGAGACAATATCTCAGGATATGATTGATATGATTCCCAAGTTGATTGAACCCTGGTTTGTCTTCGCACTTATTTGGTCAGTTGGAGGATCGTGTGATGGAGACAGTCGCAAGAAGTTCAGTGAATTTGTCCGCAAGAAAATGAAAGAACAAAATGTAGGTTTTGAAAAACTTTATATGTTTCTTGTTCTAAAGTTATGTTACGTATTGACAATTATCCCATTTAAAAGTACTTTATACTGAAATACAGGTTCTACCAGATGGGATTGTGTATGGTGTTGCTTAGAAGTTAGTGGAGTGTTTGGGTGTTGCCCATTAATGAAGACTATCCTATACTAAATTGTATTCTATTACCGTTTGGAGAATGGCGGAGTGTTAGGGGTTTGCCATTATCGTAATTTATTTTATACTTAGATTACAATGAAGTTTCCATCAGCGGGGATTGTGTATGATTACCGTTTGGAGGATGGCGGAGTGAGCAGAAGACGAAAGAATCGAGATGATGATGAAGATGATCAGAAAGCTGCAGTGGTAAGCTCTGTCTCATTTAGATGTTGTTTGAAACGTGATCTAGGTAATCAGTTTAGCATACCATGCAGTTTTAATAATCTAACCATTTTTTGTTGTTTTCATTTTGTCAGATAGAGGAAGAACTGGAACTTGGAGAGGTAGAGTAGTGTAGATTTTACAGTTAAAATAGCTTTTGATATTGTAAGAAACATGATCAACGCAATGTAGGACAGAAAGACAGTGAAATAGGGGTAGTAAGACAGAAAGAAAGGTTGTAAGAATTTAAACGTTATGTATAGATTCTTCAAATATTTCCAGGTTGTTTTATCTTTTCACGTACATAAATTAGTAAATTAGTAAAGAGTCAGTTTTAAATCATAACTCCACTGCTGGCAAACACGAGAGCTTTCGATCAAAACTTGAGTTGAATATTTTTTAAGCTCAGCCGATGTTATTAGACGTAAAGAATGGTAGTTAATACAGGGGGTGTTTACCAAGAAATCTGTTGGGAATAGTGCGTTCCCTTTCGTTTACAGGCTCCTTTCTGATCGGCTGTAACAATATCAATGAAAAACCTGAGACTGGTGAAAAATACTAAAAACTGTAAACGGAACACAAATTTCCATTGCAAAGTTTTTTATTGGCAAAACAGGTCTATCGTTTCAAACAATCCGTTCACTCAAGAAATTTTCCGGTGTAACGAAGCAAATAGTCATGTTCCATTTACACCCCAACCGAAGTTTTTATGTCTTCCGGCAGAGAACATGAAAACCAAGGAGGACATAGCATCAAAAGAGCCGATAATTCTGCCTTGGAGTAGGTCTAACCTTGTCACAGGGCCATAACACCATTGCTCCTGTCAAAACCATCACGAGGGAAAGTTTTCCCCACTTGGAATTTTACCTATTTAGTTTGTTTTAAGAAGAAACCCTTTATCTACCTGTGGCAATTACGTAAACCTATCAGGGTTATAATAACTCTGGGTTTTATAGTGCTATTTGTATTTGATTATTTTACTTACGTAATAACACGAGTTAATGTCTTGGAAGGTGAAATGGATTAACTGGATGGAGGGAATCCCAATGCCAAACATTCCTCCAGATGCACGATTTTCGGATATAATCATCCCAACCCTAGACCTTGTCCGGGGCTCTCATCTCTTGGAAATGTTGCTCACAAACAACAAGAAGGTTAGTACCACCAATGATAGCTCATTGTATTATCCGAATACGGCTTGGACTTCAGACGAACTCTGTCCTGAATTGCAAGGCTGGGAATTAACATCCGTCCGCTCACCAATTGTGAGTAATTTTTGCCTCGGAAGAACAGAAATCCCAAAAATATTGTTTAGCTGTCGAGTAAAATTGAATTACTTTAGTTTATGCCAGTAAAATCTCAGTCAGGCGAGTGATTTCGAGATGCTACTCACCCAACCGTAGAGTAGTTAAAAAAGTTAGTTTCCAGCCCTGGAATTGGCTCTTACCATGCTCTTGTTTATATATTGTGCCCACTGCACAATGTTTGCAATAATTTATTTGATTTTATTAACTGGAAAATTTCAAAATGGGCGATGAAAACGTTTAGATCATTAGGTCTTTTTTGTGTAAAATGAGTGCAGATCTTGGTTAACAGTGCCTTTTACGATTTAGTTAATTGTTTACTCCTTGGGAAGGGAGATAGTGTGATAGTGTACATTGGCAACAAACTGCTAAATGACATGCCCAAGAAGTACATCTCGCAGTTTCTTCCTTTCTCTGTCATCTTTTTTTTGAGGGTTTTTTTATTTAAGTTTTTTTGGAGGACCCTCGTGTAAACCACTTTTTGTGAACCTGGTATTTTCGTTGATTATCGTTAATTTTCGTTAATTATTAGTATCAAAAAAATTGATTTTCGTCATTTCCCAAGGAATTTCATGCGTTCTTGAGTGCATAACTTTGCTTTTGAATCATTTTTGTTGTGATTTTTTTTCTAAGGTCGTGTGTGTTGGCCCGACGGGCTCAGGGAAGACTTTGTGCATTGCCAACAAACTGTTGAATGACATGCCTAAAGAGTATATCTCGCACTTTCTTACCTTCTCTGCCAGAACTTCAGCCAACCAAACGCAAGATATTATTGACAGTAAACTGGACAAAAGGTGAAAATATTAAGAGTGTGGAATCGAAAAAAGGCATCGTGTGTCTCACGCGACGTTGTCTAGGGTCTTTTCCGACTTTTATTTTAGTCGACTGTGTAAATTATGAGTGGTAAAACTTTGAAGACAAAGCATCGATATCACAAAATATCACATGCCTACCTCTCACTTTCTAACTCCAACTTCAAATATTTGTTTAACCCTTGAACATTTTATAAAATCAGATGTTACATCGGTGTTTCTATAGAAACAGTTTGATGATTTTTTTTATGTTTAGCACCGTGAATTATAAAAGAAAACGGACGTCAGAATGGAGTGTGTGAGAGTGGAGTGGAGTGTGTGAGAGTGGAGTGGAGTGTGTGAGAGTGGAGTGGAGTGTGTGAGAATGGAGTGGAGTGTGTGAGAGTGGAGTGGAGTGTGTGAGAGTGGAGTGGAATGCGTGAGAGTGGAGTGGAGTGTGTGAGAGTGGAGTGGAGTGTGTGAGAGTGGAGTGGAGTGTGTGTGGAGTGGAGTGTGTGAGAGTGGAGTGGAGTGTGTGAGAATGGAGTGTGTGAGAGTGGAGTGGAGTGTGTGAGAGTGGAGTGGAGTGTGTGAGAGTGGACGAAGAACTACAGTCCGAAACGTTAGTTTTCTTTTTTAATTCACGGTGTTACATTTAAAACAATCATCAACTTGAAAAGGTCTATTTGTTTACAGTCGTCACCTCTGCTAGTAATGATAATAGTAATATATAATAGATAAATTAATGCGTGATAAAATAGTGATGGATGTATTGGTATTTTGACAGAAATAATTAAAATTTAAATTGGACACCATGCACAACGTTTCGGACGAAAGTTCGTCGTCAGAGTAAAGGATGATACATTACAATTACACCCGCAGCCCGCAAGGGCTACGGATAATAGCCCACGAGGCGAAGCCAAATGGGCTATTGATCAGTGGCTCTTATATACGTGGAGCGGCCGCCATTGTTTTGGTAGGTTTTCAAAAATGGCGCTACTCGAGGACTATTGCTACTAGTCCCCTAGTAGCGTAGCCAATCAAAACGCAGGATTTGCATTAGTCCCCTAGTTGGGTGATACAAATAAGAAATAGTATATTTCATGCTTTATCCTGATGACCGTTGTTTATCAACTTTTTTCCATGGTGTTAAGTTAAATGTAAATTTTAATAATATGATGATTTATAATTTATTAGTTATTATGCTTGAATCGTAATGTAATGGTAGTAACAATTACGATTTCTTGGGCTGTATATCCGCAGATTTTGCTTTTCACTTTAATACACAAACCTTTCTTGGTAAATAATGATGATGCACACCACCGTTCACCTTCACTTTGGTAACTAAAACAAATAACAGGGTTGCCACGGTCCTTGAAAATCCTGGAAAGTCCTGGAATTGAGGAAATAAAATTCCAGGCCCTGGAATTTGGATCATGGTCCTTTAAAATCCTGGAATGGGCAAAAAATTTCTTTCTTAACTTCCAAAAATAATAAAAATTAGCTGTTTGTTAAGATATTTTGGATGATACAACGTTCTAAAACAATAACCGCAACTCCTGGAGACTTAATTTTTGTCCAGAAACAAATCTTCTGAAGTATTTAATATAGAGTATGTGTGTTGTTGAACTGATTTTTGGAAAAAAAGTCTAAAGCATTCAAGTTTTATCTGATAGAGAAAGTCCTGAATTTATTTGAAAATATCCTGGAAAGTCCTGGAAAAGTCCTTGAATTTCACATCCAGTAAATAGTAGCAACCCTGAAATAAATGAGTGATTAAGCACTAAGTAACCAGAACATTGTTCATCGTTTTAGGCGTAAAGGCGTTTTTGGTCCTCCACTGGGAAAGAACTTTGTAATGTTTGTTGATGATCTCAACATGCCTCAACTTGAGGTATATGGTGCACAACCTCCTATCGAGCTACTAAGACAGTACTGTGATCATCGAGGCTGGTATGACAGGAAAGCCATTGGTAAGAACTGACAAAAGTCTTGAAGATACTAAATACTCTTGCAAAAAGGCTCCATTTAGCAGACAAATAGGATTGATAAAAAAGTGCACTATTCACTGCAAATCAGTTTTATTATGACAACTATTCTAACTACTTGGCTACACTTAACTTCGTTTTTACGTTAAGGTATAATTACTTTTAGAGAAATTTAGGGGACTTGAAATGACCTACTTTCTTCTTACTAACTAAATCCTTTTACGAGGCTACGTGAGCCGTGGGGTAAATTCAGGAAACTGTTACCCATTCTCACATTGAGCCGTCTCTCGCACATGGTGTGTGCGAAGGTCTATGAGGCCTACGTCCGCTCTGCCATGCCTTACGGCAGTGAGACGTGGGGGCCAAACGCCTCCAATCTCCAGCGCCTGAAGCGCAATGACCGCTTAATGATCGTTTGGATCTGTAGCATCAATATGCGTGATGAGGTCTCCGATCAACTACTCCTTAAAATTGGCCTCCATGGTGTGACAACCATCCACCTCAGCTGGTCTTTTCACGTTCTGGTTTTAGAGACAACCACGTACAGGTGCTCAGCTGGAGACATTCCAATGTACATTTATTGTAGTTACTATTTTTCTTTGCCGCTATTGTAGCTGTCACAGTCCTCATTCCTTAAGGTCCCTAATGACTCCCCCTGGACGGGACATTAATCCATTGCAGGTTAGCCCCTAGCCCCGATCTCGTAAGGATGGAAAGCTGAGTAAATGTCACACAAATGTTCTACACACAGCCGAGTAAGGATTTGAACCTGGGACCTTGTGGTTGAAAGGCAGAGTCTGATCTTATTATTGTGCTAACAGCTTTCTTCTTACAAAAAATATCAAACCATAGCAACAGTTGGACTGCCAAGAACTTTTGGCAGGACTCAAAAATATATAAAAACTACAACGGTGCGATCAAAGAAGGGCTGGGGTGGCTTTCTAATCGCCCTTTATTGCAGCCTGAGGCTGAACTGCAAGGACGCAGCTCAACGAGGTCGGACCGAAGGAGCTGTAGGCGCTCGGCCCCAGAACACGATCCATACGATCCAAATTACCATTGCTGTGTTTAGTCTCAAAAGCTGAGAAATGGAACAGAACGATAACCGAAACGTTTTGTTTTATTTGCATCCTGTTTTGATTAATTGAAGTAGTAGTTGGTACATGCGCACATACAAGGCTGGTACTCTAACGTAGTGTAATACATTTTTGGATTCATGCAGGCACGTTCCGAGAGCTAGTGGACATCAACCTGCTTTGCGCCATGGGACCTCCAGGGGGAGGCCGTAATCCAGTGACTCCACGTTTTTTGAGACATTTTAACCACTTGTCCTTTACCGAGCTGGAAGATGAAAGTAAGCACAGGATCTTCGCTACCATTCTTTCCTCATGGCTGAGTAAGTGTTATTCATTAAATGTATAAATTAGCAAAACTAATACCTAATTTAATGTCTTTTTCGAAGGAAATGGTTGCCTGTTCTTTCTGGTCGTGTACAATGTCTCTAATGTTGAATTGCTTGAAGTTTCAGAGTTTAGCGTGAAAGTTAATCAGTTTAGGGGGGCAAAACTGGAATATCCAGAAAAAATATAGATTTTGTGGCCAAGAAAATATCTTAAGTCTTCTGACAAAAAATCTTGTGTTGCAGACTTAACACAATTTCTTTTTCTTATTCTTCAGATCGGAACAAACAGCTAACAGGTTAGACGTATAGAGAGCTAGAGCAGGTAGAAGCATAGTAATTACTAAGGAGCCTCTATATTATACCATAAACCTTCTTGACATAGATATGTAGAAAAAGTTAATTCGAGTCAAATAAGTACGTAAGGTAGATGAAGTGAGCAAAGTGTAGAAACAGACGTTTGACTTATATTATATTATATTATATTATGTTACATTACATTACATTACATTACATTGTATTGTATTGTATTGTATTGTATTGTGTTATGTTATGTTATAATATATTAAGAGATTATTAACCGAGTGCGAAGTCTATATGGAAAAATATGAGACCGAGGTCTTGCCAGTACAGACCGAGCACAGCGACTGAACAAGTGAGGTTAATAATTCATTTATTATATGACTTTTTTATTTCCGGTAATTTATCCCATACCTGCGTATACGGAAATCATTGTAACTATCCTAAAGTTTTCGGAAGTCATTGAAAAGCTTCGGGAATGTTAAAAAACTGTTTCTTATGCTTTTTTGAATTTTTGAAAATTTTCTAAGAAAACCTTGGGAAACCTTCGGAAGTTTTCGGAAAATTTTGCAAGTACTTTAAAATCGTATTTAAAGTAATTTTGCGATTTTTGAAAATTTTCTGGAAATCTACATCCGGGAAACTGGTCCGAATACGGGTGTATACGGCCCATGGGCCGAATATGCATTTTGACAGACCGCGCGTAAACCAATGAGAATGCAGAAAATTGCAAGGTCATATAAGTCTTATTCTATTTCAATTAAGGTGGATAGTGGCAGAATATCTACTGAGCGCTGAAGGCGCAAAATTGAAATAGAATAAGTCTTGTAGTATATACTAGCGAGGCAATCTTTAAAATTTTTCGTTGAAGAGAAAGGTTTGCACAATTTTATTAAGTAAAATCAAGAAGCGTGACTAAATTTATGCACGCATGTGCAGCTCACTTTAGTCTTTACAACACGTTCTTTTGACAGCTTGTTAACTTCAAAATGCCGGTTTTTGAAATTTTTTTAAAATGTTTTATTTTTAGAGCGAAGTTTACTCAAACACAATCCAAACAGTTGTTCAAGGATGATTTAAGTTAAATTTGAATTTGCAGTTGAGTAAAAATTGTGACCTGAAATGAAACCTGGAGTAAATTTCTGTGACTGAGCGAGCGACCATTTACTGCTGGAAAGTGTTTTCTTGAAAAGAAGAATTTACATTTGAAGAAAGGTTCCCAGCGCTGCGAACTTATTGACTAATGAAATTTTAAAATTTGCTGATAAAGTTTATTGAATTACTGGGTGATGAAACGACCGAATCAACAAATTGGCTCAAAGCAAGCAATTGTTGTTGAACAAACTACAAAGCTGCTTCGCTGTCCAAGAACGGTACCAAACATCGCTCTTGAATGAAAACTATAAACTTCGACCCAGTCAATGGTTCTTCGTGGAAAAGGGCTTGGAATTCAAAGGAGCTTAGAGCCCTTTGGTTTTTGCAACAAAACGACGGCCAAAACAAGTAAGACGTATAAAACTACACGGTTTGGAAAATTAATTTAGAGACATTTTTATTGAAAGTTGTTTACACTTTTGTAATTCATTTTGTGATTGTTTTATGCTCAGAATGTAAAAATATAAACTAAACTTACAAAACTTTTAAGGTAAGTTTTTAATATTTATTGTTGTTTTGAGGAACAGCATTTTCTGCCATTTTATCGTTTTCCTGGTTTTAAACGGTTGCAAACGAAACCTTACGTCCGCCATTTTGTTTTGTCATTATCTACTTTTTCGGAGGTAAATACTGTCTCACATCTACTATTTCTAAACCAATCAAATCACGCGTAGTCGAGCTGGTATATACTAATATCTTATATTATGTTGTGTTATGTTATATTATGTTATGTAATATTATATTACATTATGTTTATATAAGAGGAGTGTTTTGTCAGGGTTTGCCGTTTGAAAATCACTTGTGGTGGGCAATTTTTCCAGTTGACTAAGTGGTTTAAGCACTTGAAATGACACAACTGCAATCTTAAAGTGTTCTTGTTATATTCCATCCTCACCCTTTCCTCACAAATCATAAAAAGGAAATCACAAAAAATAATTTCTCCTGTATTCTCCGGTGATGCAAGCTCTTGTTTATGTCGAATCCTGTTTAGATGTTGTTAAAAGTCTTTCACCTACAGTAACATAGTGTTTTGACCAATACAGGCACTTACCGTGGAGAGGGAGACAGAGAGACGCTCTGTGATCAGATGGTGGCCCAAACCATTTCAGTCTACAATACCGTTATTACTCAGGTGATCCAAACTTAAATTCACTTCCTTAGCTAAAATATGAATTACTTCAATCATTTTAAAAATGTTCTTTGTTTTCTTAACATGACATCAAGATCAAAGATAATTGTCTCTAAACAAATTAAAAAATTCTGTCTCTTGCAATGGTATGTCACGCAAGCGTCTATATTTCTTCCTTCCTAATAAAAATTTCATTTAATTATGAAAACTAAAGCATTAAGAATCAACAAGAATCTAGTGTAATCCAGTGTAGTTAACTTTTTCCCCTTTATATGACAAAATATGTTAATGCTTTGTATCGGGACGTACAGATGTACTAAGCCTTTCAGTTAGCAGGACCTATACCAAATGTACCTTTACTATAACCACGTTAAATGACCCAATCCCTATGTGAGAAACTCAGTAGCTCAGTGGGTAGAGCGTATGACCGGTAGTCAGAGTATGATGGGTTCGATTCCTGTCAGTGCCTCAGAAGTTTTTTCTTCTGAGCAAAATTTTATAATAATTCAAACCAAGTCCATTTCGCCTTTATCCCCAGTCACCATAACCTTTAAAGCTTGATAAGTTTTGAGCTCCTTTTCTGAGATGCCGTAGTTGGAAATCTAAATAATAGTCATTCAATCTTGTTAAGTCGGTGTTACACGTTGAAACTTTTAGCTGAAACTCGTGTGCAACAACGAGCGAGACCAGTGCCACCAAGTGATGTTATACGGTGAAACTTTTGTTTTTTTCGCCACAGCGACCGCTGTAACTGTTGCAAAAGTAGAAAGCAGTTCTACTTTTCGTGAAACCTGTCT
>JAOCPT020399123.1:0-13261 GCA_026546935.2 Palythoa grandiflora | reverse complement strand
CCCAATTTCTAATGAGCCCTACAGCCCCGCTCTCTAATGAGCCCTAAAGCCCCGCTCTCTAATGAGCCCTAAAGCCCCACTCTCTAATGAGCCCTAAAGCCCCACTCTCTAATGAGCCGTCCCTCATTATTAGGCTTCCCAACCCTTTTTGAAGCACCCATCCACCCTTTTTAGAAGAATATCAAAAATGCATTTTTACAAAGCATCACTGTTACAGTCATTGTATTTTAAAATAGTTATTGACAGAAAGAGTTCTTTATTTTTCAAATTTGTGGAAGATATCTCTGCATAACATAAAAAACAAAGGCTGTATTACTAATATTTTACTAAATTTTATAAATTTCTCCCCCTGTATCCATGAAGCGAAAGCCCCCTAATGTGCTTAACAAATAACTCGATGGGGGATCTTATTCGAACATTTACTGTATATTACATGTTTTTTGTATCACTGGACAGACACACAGCTGTTTTAAAAATTTGATAATGTCAAAAAGATTAATTTTTTGTTAATTTGTGGCTTGAGAATTCCTTGATAAGCAAAGTCTTGCATAGTTATACAGACTACCCTTTTTCCATACCACAAAAACGTATATGGTTCATTCTGCTGGAAAATATTTTTGACTAATTGTGAAAAAACGCCTCTCTGTTTGAACCAGTAGCGATCAGATATTTCTAGATATTTCCGGTTACAAAACTTACGTTTTTAAAAAATAGCTTTGAG
This sequence comes from Palythoa grandiflora, assembly GCA_026546935.2. NCBI lineage: Eukaryota > Metazoa > Cnidaria > Anthozoa > Zoantharia > Sphenopidae > Palythoa > Palythoa grandiflora. The sequence continues at coordinate 12,540 of JAOCPT020399123.1, read as the reverse complement.
AACGTCTTCAGGCCACATGTTCCTTCACAAAGCTACTGGACCGGTACAAGTCAAGTACCTGCGCTTTATTCTTTTCCATACAGGGGTTCTCTATGCAAAACTGTTAGACCAAGTCGGAAATTTCATGGTGTTGATCATATTCTTAAACTTTTTTTATGCTTCACATGGCCTAATCAAACTCTCATTAACAGAGTGACATACGCAGCATGAAAATGTTAACTGGGATTTCGTTTCCCAAACAACAACTTCAGATTAAAATGTTCCAGTGTGTTTAAACCATATCAGATTGGAGAAAAACCTGTTATAGACAAAGGAGTGTGTTCCGAATTGTATAAAATAAGCCCGATAGAGCCACACAATAGTCATCAAAAATTCATACGAGTAAAACTTGCATGACACGTGTTTTGAAAAGAGAAACAATTTTCTTACCAACAAACATTCCATGTTAACGCGCATTCGTGCAAATTCTGCGGCAATAATTTCGTTGCTGTTCATAATGTATTGTATAACCACACTTTAATGATCTCTATTATGGCTGCTTCATCCAACTATGAACATGACATTATCAGCTTAAGAGAGAGTGATAAATGTCATGTTGGTACAACAAGAGGTCGAAGAGGATTTGATGCCATTTTGAATATCTGCGATGCCGTGGATCGTCTTCTTTGTTGCGGGTTTTGCTTCTGTAAGTGCTTGATTCCAGTGTGGGTGCAGCTTCGCCATTCAATATTCACCAGGACGGCCTACATTGGATTGCTCTTTGGAGCAAGTTTTATATGCGTTCTCATGATCACGCCAGAAACGAGAAAACTTTTAAACGACGACTTCTGTGAGTTTGTTTCTTACTATATATGTGACAGCATTCATGGATATGCGGCAGTGTACCGTGTAATGTTTGCACTTACAACGTTTTATCTCATGATGGCAATTGCTACATTTGGAGTCTCTACAAGCAAGTCGCCTCGTGCACGAATCCAAAACCATTACTGGGGAATTAAGATTGTGTTTCTCACGATTTTTATATTTTCTTTCTTATTTTTTCCGCACTCCGAGTACACTGGTGAAATTTGGACCTTTTTTGGCCTTAATGGTGGGTTTGCTTTTATTATCTTGCAATTTATATTGTTAATAGACTTTGTCCACAGCTGGAATACAACATGCGTTGAAAAACTTGAAGCATCAACTTCGTATCGGCAAGCAAAATTCTGGTATTTTATCTTATGGGTTCCAACAATCATTTTGTACTCTGCGTCTATCATATCGATAATCGGTTTCTTTGTACTCTTTACCTCAGCTCCCGGTTGTGGGAATAACATGTTCTTCGTCTGTTTTAACGTGTACCTGTGTATAGCAGCTTCCTATATTTCGGTAAATCCCCTGGTGCAAGAAGCCAGACCGAAATCAGGACTTCTTCAAGCGTCTGTTGCGACCAGCTACAACACTTATATTACATGGTTGGCTCTTTCTAACGAACCTGATGACAAATGTAATCCTTCGAGAGCTTACTTATACCCAGGAAGCCCTTTTCACAACCTTCAACTGTTAATCAGTCTGTGTTTTATGTTCTTTATACTAATATACACGTGCCTTCGACATGTTGAGCCACCGCAGTATGGAAAAATCAACTTTACATCATATCAGCGATCAAGCAAATCTAACAAAGAAGCTTTGAGCAAAGACCGTAAGCACACGGCCGCTCTAACTATATTAGATAAAACTGATAAGTTATTTGTTAAGAGAGAAGTACATGATATTTTAGTTGACGATGAAGCTGAAGGAACTGAATATAGCTATTCCTTTTTTCACGTAATGTTTTGCCTAGCTTCTCTTTATACCATGATGACGCTGACCGCATGGTACCGACCGGATGAGGGTGAACATTTAACAGTCAAACTGGTCTGTGGTTGGGGTGCCGTTTGGATTAGACTTTCGGCCGCTATATTTAGCACTTTTATATATATTTGGACGCTTATCGCACCGGTTGTTTTCCCAGACACCTACAAAAATCTGGTATTTTTCCAGTTTATGTTAAAACACTAAGAAATAATCTTAGTAACTTGTCATAAAGTCGTGAATAAAAAGCTTGATTTTGATATTATTACAATTTACTGCGCTCACTCGTGGTAGATGTCTTCAAACCTTGAAATTATCTTTAATTTAATATACTCTATCAGGAGCCCATCATTCGGTGCGCACCTCATCGTCAATTCATCTTGTATCCATCATAGTTGTAGACAAAGACAGTGGCACACTACTAGGAGTGTTCATCTTCCCCTATTCACCTTGTCCCCATCAGAGTGGTAGACAAAGCCAGGGGTCCATTACTAGGAGTGTTCATCTTCCCCTATTCACCTTGTCCCCATCAGAGTAGTAGACAAAGCCACAAGCCCATTACTAAGAGTGTTCATCTTCCCCTATTCACCTTGTCCCCATCAGAGTAGTATACAAAGCCACAAGCCTATTACTAAGTAGTGTTCCTCAGACACCTACAAAGATCTGGTATTTTTCCAGTTTATGTTAAAACACTAAGAAATAATCTTAGTAACTTGTCATAAAGTCATGAATAAAAAGCTTGATTTTGATATTATTATTTTCTCCCCTAATAAATACGATGAGCACCCCTATCATACCATTATAGGGGGTACGTCCACCCTACCCCCCCTTCCCCTACCCCAATCGCCACCCCTCCCGGGCAAATTACCGTCTGTCGTACGAGCGCTTAGCTTCCGAGAAACTTAAAACCGAGAATTGTGTCATAAAAACATCTTTTCAATGCTTTGATTTGATGTTGTACTGCAAGCTGTCAAAGAATCAAATCAATCAATGAAAAGACTTCAATTGAGCACTTAAAAGTAATTTCCAGCTTACATTGAATAGAATGGAAACAGTAATTAAGTGCAGGGGCGGCAACTTTATAAGGAGAAAGAACCGAAATAAAAAATATGAGTTTAAAACTTAAGAAAGGCAACAAAGTGAGGTTAGCGACAAACATTAGGATCTATATACATGCAGTTTCAGAAAAAATATAGGTGTCCAAGAAAGCGCAAAACAACTGGGTGGAGTAGTCTTACATTCTTTGTAAAATTTCCAGTATTTAAAAACTCATCACCGAAGTATAAAGTTTTATTTTGGAAATTTCTTTTAACATTCAGAACTTCTCAATTTGTATCTCAATCAGAAAAAGAGGAACGTATGACAATGAAGAAAACAATGTAAACGAATTTCACCTAAAACCATAAAGCCTGGGGCTACGCGAGACAGGTGGCCTTTTAAGGACAATTGATTATTGGTGTTGAGTCAATTCATTAATAAACAAATTATTTTCTCCGTGTCTTCATTGCCTAGCGAAAACCGAGACGAACGTTTGAGAGAAATCGAGAGCAGATCAATGAAAACAGAGACGATCTCTAGGGTTATCACCTTCTCGAAAATTCTCACAAACGTTAACGAGGTTTTCATCAGGCTATGCTTCACATTTCCCAGTAGAGTCTAGCATATTCTTTTGCGTCCAAGAACATCATTATTTGTACCATCTAACCTCTTGCTGCAAAGAGCTAATTGATTATTAGTGTTGAGTCAAATAATTAAATATGAAAACAATTTCTCCGTGTATTTATAGCCTTGTGAAAACCGAGGCAAATGTTCCATAATGCACCGTGTCACGTGACTCGGTTTTTTTTTACCATTTATTGTACAGCTCTTCAAAAAACAAGAACTGTTGGCATAATACTCACTAATTATGTTATAAAACTTTAAATGTTTTCGACACCAAGTAATCTTCGTCTTTTAAAAAAGTTTTAGCATTCTGTTACCGGACTTTATGTATGCCTTGACAAATCGTCCCTTCAAAGGGCAGCTTTATCGAGATTTTTTGTTCTGTCCCTTTTCGGCATTAGCAGCCCTGATGTTTTCGATCGGCTCCCCCGCATTGTCGCATAAGTTTGCACGTGTTTGATCACGCGTTACCTAATGTCCACGCGCCGATATGAAATGCCGAAACGCAAAACATTCAAAAATAATTTAAATTTTGGCAACAACGTATTTTAATGCATCAAAAAATAAAATATTGTCCAAAATCCCGATTATTATTAGAAGGTTTTTGTAATAAATATCAAGACTTGACAGCATTTTAACATATAGCACTTCAAAAGTGATCTTTGACAGAGCTTCCGATACTTGCCTCGGAAGGCCTGCTGCACAGTTCTTCTTCAACATGGAAGACAATTTTTCGGCTTTGACTTCGTGTAGAGGACACAGATCATTTGAACCAATCAAAAGAAAGATAAAGCTGACCCCAACCCCATTCAGCCAATCACAAACCTTGTTAAATCCTGTGTCCTCTACACGAAGTAAGAGCCAGTTTTTCGTTCTATCTTTACTTCTAGATCTAACGACTCGGTTGTCTTTTTAAAAACTACACTAAAAGCTGAAAATACGAAAGTCTATATTAAGAGCCAAACACTTCCACCAATGGCGAGAAAAAAGTTAGACACACGTCAGTACACCCTCTAGAAGGCATTCAGAAAGTGCTTTTCATAATGACGTGCAGCGGATCATTAAAAGCGCAATTAAAATATTAATTTGAAAAGCACTCGCACAAACAAAAGCCAGGAACTCGCTGTGGTAGAGTAATTGAGTTCAAGTTGTATAAATGCTGAAAACGCGCATTTATTTATTGTAAAGATTCTTGTTGAGATATTCCATGCTGAGAATTAGAAGGTTATGAAAAGAATTAAAAAATCATTGAATGAGCAAAACGGAAGTACTTTTTCTATCTTTAAGCAACGATAAAAAGGATAAAAAACAGCAGATGCATGTCTTACAACATAACGAAAATTTGAAGAAAACGAGCGAAAAGGAAGTATTTTTTCAACTCTTAAACAACGAAAAAACGAATAGAACAACAAATGTCTTCCGACATAGAGAAAACTTAAATCGAACGAGCGAAAAGAAACTGAAAAGAATAAGAGAACTGCAGATGTCTTCCGACATAAAATTTCAATTTGTTAAGCAGTAAGAAACTTGAATAAAAGAATCGCAGATGTCTTCCGACATGAAATTTGAATTTGTTAAGCCGAAAGAAATTTAAACTAATTCTTCGTTTCGATAACGATCAAATATTAACATTATAAAAAACATAAAAACCACAAGCAGTTTAATAAAGGCCATTTATTATATTTTTCGTTCGCTTTATTTAAAAGTTTTACTGATTTACCATGTCTTTACACACACAGATGTCCGGAAACTGTAAGAGGCGGTGCTCGAATAACCAAAGCACAATTGATTCTCGTTCGTTAACACAACCAACCAATGAGCAAGGAGCAAGGAGCAAGAAAAAATTGAGAAAACCACTTCACTATCGACAAAAAGGAAGCAAGCATTAGCATTCCCTTTAAACTCACTTTAACAGTTCCTCGTACAACACGAAGCAACAATGAATAACTCAAGCGAGAAATGCTCTGGCAAAGGAAACCCCTTTCCTGAACCTGCGAACCACTTTGATAGCATCACAGTCACCAATTCATGGTGCATCATAGCAGCAAATTTGGCCATAATCCCAGGTGTGATTGTATTAAATTTGCTGGTAATCACATCTGTTTATCGTGCAGCAGCCTTGCGACGAAGAATCACCAACCTTCTACTTGCTTATCTTGCCACCACAGACCTCCTTGTTGGATTAGTGGTACAACCATTGCTTATTGCAAGTTTGATATGCGATAAATACCCGGGATACAAGAGCACTCTCTTAAATTATATATCCTACTGTCTGCTGCTAACTTTGACATTTTCTTCCATTCTTCATCTGGACGTTATAGCGGTCGACCGCTACATTGCTGTCAAACATGCCTTAAGGTATGACGCCATTGTTACACCAAGGAGAATACGATGGGCAATAGTCGCGACCTGGGTCGCTTCAGCCACACTTGTCCTTCCGTTCCTAATTGATAACAATTATCATTTCGAATTTTTTGCTATCTGTCTTTGCTTTATGTTTCTGTTCATTTTTATGATTTTTTACTGCTATGTGTCTTTGTACCGTGAATCGTTGCGACACAAGAGGATGATCCATAGCCAATTTGCCGATTCTCCACAAAACGCAGCCAGTGACATCGATTTTAAGGCTACAAAAACAACAGCAATGATTGTTGGTTCTGTACTATTAACCTTTGGGGTCTTTGTGTTGGGATCAGTTGTCTTAAAGGTTCTCGGCGTCAGCTCCGAACTTTTTTTTAATTGCTTTCCTTGGTTTTGCTATATCATAACCCTTAACTCTTTGCTAAATCCACTCATTTACTTCTGGCGTAGTCCGGTCCTAAGACAAGTCGCTAGAGGACTGTTGAGATTCCACTAGTTGCCTTTGCGAAACACTTTACTTTTAACTACATCGAGTTTCGTTCTGATATTTAGTGCTCTAAAGGAATTGGCTTTTTTAAAAGGAATTTATTTCTTTCAGTATATGGCAGGCTCGCTGAGCGCTTGCCCGCTCGCGATTGCTTATTTTGTTCCCGCAATAAAAAAAATTGCGTGGAGCGGAATTACAGATTGAGTTTTGAAGTCGCAAAACGAGGAAGAGGTCACTCAAAACAAAATAAACAAACGAGTTTCGTAAATTTATTCATCAACAAAAACCGACAAATACAAAAATTAAAACGCAACATGATACGAAGAAATGGAAGCGTTTTTGTTTCACGGAAAACAGTAGTAAAATGGAATTCTTTGGCCATATAATAAATCCTTTATTGAAAAAGCTTGTTCGATCAAGATGGCTGGATATTGGCCTCGTTCTTTTTTTTTTGCCGATTTTCATAGCCCTCGACTTCATCTTATTCCATAATAACTCCAAAAAATAACTTGGCCAATATCCAGTGATCTCGATGTGTAACAATGATTGCTCTAAAGAAGCTCAGTGACCGCCGCCTGGTTAATCTAGTTGGTATAAGATGCCAGTCTACTGTACGTGTGGGAGTTTCGGGATCAATTCCCGGCCACATCTTCGCTTGGGCTCTTAAAATAACTGAGAAGGTGCTGCCTTTGCTCTATCATCTACAAATGGTCAGACCTTTGCGTCTTCTTGGATAAGGACGTTAAACCGTAGGCCCACAGGCCTCCATTCAAATCGGCCAAAATCAACGCCATTTACCGTAACCTCCCTCATCAAATTATTCATAATATAAATAATATTAGTGCGACATTATGTCAGAGCCGGTAGCACATAGTCGATCATATCATCGTGTCTGACTTGAACCAAATGGTCGTTTGTTCGAACTAAAAGCTCAAGCTGAAGTCTCAAGTAATGTCTTAAAAGGCCAAGCTGAAGTCTCCAGTAATGTCTTAAATGGTCAAGTTGAAGTCTCCAGTAATGTCTTAAAAGGTCAAGCTGAAGTCTCCAGTAATGTCTTAAAAGGTCAAGCTGAAGTCTCCAGTAATGTCTTAAATGGTCAAGCTGAAGTCTCAAGTAATGCCACAGCATTTAGTTGCATATTTGCGCGAAGCATTTTATTACTTGTTTAATCGACCAAACTTTATAAATACGCACAAGCTCCTGTTTGTTTGCAAGACAATGTCCTGTCTGGAGGAAAAAGACTTTCAAGAAACTGATAGCACACAGACTCAGTGAAGAACTGCCAACATAAAAAGAACATTGTGAAGCATGTAGGATTTGAAAAGCTGAACTGTCGCGTTCAACTACTTCAACTACAATCAAATTGATTACATTAGAGAAGAATTAAAGAAACTCAGTGGTGTATATACAAAATAGAAAAGAGGTATATATCCTTTTTCAATCTGCATCTGCAGTCTTGATATCAGTGTTGTAAACGTTGTTGAAATTGTGTAATTAAAGTTTGCTTTGCCTTATTTGTTGTCGTCATGTTCCATAGGGTTTATGTAAAGGCTATTGGAAGATGTTACAGAAATTTTTCAGATTCCTCTCCTGGAAAACATGACAACAATTAGTCATCGTGTCGTCTGTAAAATATTACGGCTCAATTATTCACTCAGCCACTAACTCATTTGCGCACGCACGAACGAACGCACGCACGCACTCACTCACGTACCCACTTACGCATGCACTTACTCACTCACGCACTCGTACACTCACTCGTGAACTCAGTCACGCACTCATTCACTTCAGCACTCACGTGCACACTCACTTTGGTACTCACGTGCTCACTCACTTTGGTACTCACATGTTCACTCACTTTGGTACTCACGTGCTCACTCACTTTGGTACTCACGTGCACACTCACTTTGGTACTCACGTGCTCACTCACTTTGGTACTCACATGCACACTCACTTTGGTACTCACGTGCTCACTCACTTTGGTACTCACGTGCACACTCACTTTGGTACTCACGTGCACACTCACTTTGGTACTCATGTGCACACTCACTTTGGTACTCACGTGCTCACTCACTTTGGTACTCACGTGCTCACTCACTTTGGTACTCACGTGCTCACTCACTTTGGTACTCACATGTTCACTCACTTTGGTACTCACGTGCACACTCACTTCGGTACTCACGTGTTCACGCACTCATTCTCTCACTTCGGCACTCATTTACTCACTAACTCACTTCGGCACTAACGTGCTCACTCACTCACTCACTTCAGCGCTCACGTGCTCACTCACTCATTTCCGCACTCATGTCCTCACGCACTCACTAATTCACTCACTCACTTCAGAACTCATGAGATCACGTACTCACTCACTCATTCCGGCACTCACGTGCTCAAGCGCTCACTGATTCAATCACTCACTTCGGCACTCACGTGCTCACTCACTCATTTCCGCACTCACGTCCTCACGTACTCATTAATTCACTCACTCACTCAGTTCAGAACTCACGAGATCACGTATTCACTCACTCATTTCGGCACTCACGTCCTCAAGCGCTCACTGATTCAATCACTCACTTCGGCACTCACGTGCTCACGTACTCACTTACTTTAGCACTCACGTGCTCACTCACTCATTTCGGCGCTCACGTAAGCGCTCACTGATTCACTCACTCACGTGCTAACGCACTCAATCACGAAAAATCTTCTCATAAAAGGAAGTTTCCTTCAACCTGTAAGCCACTTTGACAGTAACGTGGAGATTTTTTTCATTTCATATTGATGTACGATGGCTCTTTAAAAGCGCGATTCAGGTGTTAGTGTCCCAGAACAATTTTTGCTTTTATTCCTTTTGTAGCTCTCAAACAATGAAAAATAGAATAAAAGTCTTCCGACATGACCAAAATTTGTTATATGTCAAGCGGTGAGAATTAGATTATCAATTTTGACTTTTCTAAGAAACAATATACCGGTAATACTAGTTAACATTACAGAGAAAACGAAAACCATGAACTTTTATATAAGGCTATCATGACAGGTTGTCTTATTGTTTTACTCAACAGTTAAAAATATATGAGACTGCATGAGCATAATAAGTTGGTATTCCATTAACGAAACCAGTCAATGGGTACCATTAACGCGTCACAAACAAATCTCGTTCATTGACATTACCAACCAATGAGCAAAAGCAATTAAGAAGATCATTTCAATATCAACAAAAAGGCAATAGAACTTTAGCGTTCCAAGTAAATTGACTTCAACAGTTCCTCGTACAACACGGATTCAATCCCTGGCTCATCCGAGTGTTGACCATTTGTTACCTTCTTTTCTGCCAAAGTTGACTCAGCTTTCCTCCTTCCAAAGTTTTTTTATGGTTCAAATATATGATATATTTGATTATAATTATAATTAAATGCTAGCTAGCTAAAATCCATTTACGAGCCAAGTGGCCTATGGAGCCGGTGCTTATCTCCGGTTTCTGTAGTGTTAAGCGGATGAGAGTCATTGACTCCCCCTGGACGGGACACTAATCTATCGCAGCTTAGCCCCCAGCAGACTCAGGAACTCACTCTACCGACCTTTGCGAGTTCCCGATAACCTGAATCCTCACGAACTCAAACCTCACGCTAACTCGAACCAAATTAGATTTCCCCTTGATTTCCATCATCCATTTCCTGTAATTTTACGCTCGGTAACTCGAACCCTCAATAAATCAAACCTCCCTCCTCCCTAACTAGAACCAATTTTTGTTTTCCTTTACATTTATATTATATTTATATAATTTTACCCTCCATAACTCAAACCATATCTGTTAATACATGACAGATCAAAACCAAATGTGGACTGTAGTGCAAAACACAAAATTTCAGCAGTCGTGTGAGCTTTTTCCTTTCTTTTACATTACACTAAAACGTGTCAGTTCAGTTAAGGTTCCGCTGCACACTGCATGAATAGAAAAATATTAAACACCGTTTTTTTTAATTTCCTGTCATTTGTTCTCAACTCCCGATAACTAGAACTTCCGATATTTCGAACCTTTGTCAATTTCCCTTTGACGTTCGAGTTATCAGGAATCGACTGCATTTTATTTATTTGTTTAAGGTTACTGTAAACCTTCAGGGTGTGTTTTGCGACAAAACGATACAGTGCATCTGTCTTAAACCGTAGATACCTAAACTCATATATCAAAATAAAGGTTATGGAGCTGGCTTTCGAGCTATACTAAAATTCTCTAAAAACGAGCGACAAAATCGCCTTTCGAGTGTACCAACTCAAAGGGAATTTGTTCGTTTGCCCTAAAATTGGCACAGTAGCTTCTTCAATGTCTGAAGAACAAAAACGTGTCTGCGTTTTTTGCTTTTCGAAAAACTTTTTGTTCTAGAGCAATTTTCGTGCGGTCTCTACACTTTTTTAAAACCCTAATTAGAAAAAGCGGCATAACTTTTCTCTGCAATTGAATATGAAAAAACGCCGACACGTTTTTTAGCACTTTTGGTCTGGAAACTGGCGGATTAATTAAACTATTAAATATCAATAATCGCTTGAACTTGTAAATTTCGAAATGCGATTTTGTCGCTCGTTTTTAGAGAACGTAAAAAATCTAAAGATTCACTTTAAATCAAAATTTTTAATATAGTTCGAAAGCCAGCTCTGGAAGCTTTAATTTGATATAAGGGTTTAGGTATCTACGGTTTAAGACAGATGCACGGTATCGTTTTGACACAAAACACCAATGAAGGTATATACGGTAACCTTAAGCTGTAATCTTGATATCAGTTGTGTAACGTATAGTTAAAGTTTGCTTTAACTTAACTGTTGTCCTCATGTTCCACGTCTAGAACTCGTTGCTTGAGATGGTTCACATACACTATAGAACAAAGTTACACAACCTTTTAAAATTCCTATCCAGGAACACACTATATCAAGACCCTTATAAACAAGACACACTAAATATGAATTCATACATCTTTAATTAAGGTTTTAGCTGGTTTCCACTTTACAAACAATACACTACTGCTAATTTTTATTTGTATCCAATGAGTTTCTTCCCAGCGCAAAAAAAGGCTAGAAGCAAAATCCTTTTAAAAGCCAAAGTGGCCCACTGGAGCTAGTGCTTATCTCTGCTAAATGGATGAGAGTCATTGATTCAAGAGGGGGGCGTTGGGATTTTCGGTTTTGCGGTTTCGGCCATTTTTTCAAGCGGTTTTTCGATTTTCGGACAAAAAAACTGAAGTTTTTCGGTTTTGTTGTTCTTTGCGGTTTGCGGTTTTTCCTTTATGTAGCAATCGGTTTTCGGGTTTTGGCAAAAAATACTATCGGTTTTTCGGATTTGATGGGAAGCATAAATTTTTGGGTTTAATGTTTTTTATCCGGTTTTCGGATTTGATCAAAATTAACTGCGGTTTTTCGGTTTTGGGTAAATTTTTGTGCGTTTTGCGGTTTTTAATGTGCCCCGATGCCCCCCTCATTCAACCCTGGATGGGCAGTCAATGACTTTCATGCACTCAACACCACAGAAGCTGGTGATAAGCAACACCCTTTGCAGTAGGCAACTTAGGCTCATAAAAGGATTTAGCTAAGCTGGGGCAAAAACTACCTAACTAAATCCATTTACAAGCCAATGGCCCTTGGAACTGGTGCTTATCTCCAGTTTCTGTAACAGTGTTAGGCAGATAAGAGTAAGTTGCATGACCCCTACTAATCCTTCACAGGTTAGCCCTCAGCAGAAGCTGGTACTCATTTTACCGACCTCGGGAGGATGGAAAGCTGAGTTAACTTTGGAAAAAAGGTTACACAAATAATCAACACTCAGCTGAGCAGAGGTTTAAAACTATGACCTTGTGGTAAGAAGGCAGAGATCTTACCACTGCACCAACCACGCCGCTGAGGCAAATACACTGAATACGAAAAAATGGAGTCAAATAAACTGAATATATTTATATTAAGATTATTTTAATAAGAATCATGACTCCTGAAAACTGAATTTTCTAAGAATCATACAATTATTCAGTCGAACCTCGATTATCCGGACCTCGATTATCCGGATTTCTCGATTATCCAGACTTGCCTTCTGGTCCCAATTTTTTCATGAATATTAATTTGTCACATTCAAGATTCATAGCAAAACTATTTTCCTCCAACTAAGTAAAAAAACTCCAGTTGGGAATGAATTTGTTTCGCTTGAAAACACAAATCAGTAG
>JAOCPT020399122.1:0-21290 GCA_026546935.2 Palythoa grandiflora | reverse complement strand
TCTATTTAAGGAGATGTAAATAGTTGTATTGGGTAATGCCCGCTTCCTTTGTCGCATCAGTACCTTCTAATGATAGAGGCTGCAAGTCACCACGAGCCCGCAGGTGAAAGATATGTAATTCTCAGGTTTGTATCGTTGAGTCCTGAACGGGCATAAGTTGTCGACCATTTTGGAAGATATTTCAGATCATTTTAGATGTATCCTGATATCTCCACCAGCGTTAGGATGCCAAAAAGTGTTTATGAAACAAAAAAATGTTGTGCAATTTGATACTCTCACTGAACCATAAAAAAATAACAATTATAGAAAGAGGAAAAACAGATTTTACAATTCTTTTAGAGGTCAAAAGAACGCTCAATTTCACTATAAAAATGCTCCGGGGGACTGAGTTGAGATTGGGTTGGTGATGTCAAAACGTTTGAGTTTAACAACGTCGCTTGTTTTACTGAGTACATATTTTGACAATATTTGATTCGTGTTTATACAACTTTGACCATTTAGCGTTCCCTGTTAAAAATTAATGTTTTTCTCCAGTCTTCGATATATTAACCCTGTTACTGTTTTTGGTCTTTTTGTGTTGTTTTTGAAACCGAATGACGTCTTATGGCCGCGCAATATTCGGGATAATTTTAAAGTGAAAACTCTTGACGTGTTTTAAGTAAACAAAAGGGGTTTCAAGAAGATTCCTAAAGCTATATAAACTTCAAAAACCCTTTGGCCTTTTTCTAGCAATAACAATATGAACATGCTTTATTGACATGATTTTTCAGTTTTGTCAAAGCTCGTTCCGTTCTTTTATAAAAAAAAACAACAACAAAGAAATACAATAGTACACTACAAAAATATTAATTAACGAAACAGACTACATTGTATTACGAGTTTACAAAAGATGCTCTCAAATCAAAACAATTATAAACAAACGAAGCAATTTCTTGTTAACAGTTGGATCGGTCATGCAGAATTTAAAATTTTGAAAAGTTTGTTCATCTGGTAATGAAGATATGTCGGTTGGCCAATGATTTAAAATAGGTTTTCTCTTCGAGCCAAATCAGCAATGTCGCGGGCTCCAAACCGAGTCAATTTAGCAGCCTGGGGAGAATTCTGGAAGCCTCTGGCGCGCAGGCTATAAATAATTTGATCCCTGGAGAGTGAAACCGGAAGTGTACATTAAAAACTATAAACATTGAATATTTTTTTAAATATTCTAAAATTAAGAAACTGAAATTGATGATAATTCTTCAACTTTCCATGTTAAGTCTAAAGTTCCGTTGTTGCTTCTGAGTTAATATACCCGTTTTCTATAGTTAGATACGAGGCATGCGCTTTGATGGTGCAGGTTACGTCATACTTTGTGTAGCTTACACTGCTCATGCGCATTATCGTCTGGAGGTTTTAGCTGCAAATATGACACTGCTCATGTGTAGTTTCTCGTTGATAACTGAAGAAATACGAAGCAACGCCACTTATGCGTCCACAAGAAATAGGAAAAACAAATTCAATGACTAATGATTGAACGATTTTCGGACTGTATAATCGTCATTTCTCAGTGTCTCGCAAATTGATTACTAGATTAATTGCTCAACCTTGTTCAATATCAGTATATCAGTGTGGTGTTAGAATTCGAGAATTCTGGAGGTAAGTATCTGGCCCAGTCATTTGCACAGTCACGTGCAGAAAACATAATTGCCGCGGGCCTCACTACCCGTGCAAAGTTTAAACTTGTAAAAAATATAAGTTTAATTCCAATTTAGCTTAAATGAGGTAACATTTTTGAGAGTTTATTAACTTTCCAAGTAAACTGAAGTCCGTAACAGTCCAAAAGTTTCCAGCACCTAATGGAGATTTTTTTCGTGCACGTGCGTCGTCGCATGTGATGTTACTGATGTTGATGCGCCGCTTTTGGCGGTCCACAGCTCCCGCATATATTGCAAATTTTAAAGTTGTGCAAAACATATTTCACTCAAGTCTGACAAACTTTGATATCTTGGGAAATAAAAGAGGAAATTAATTTTTCTGTAAGTGTGACTTTGTTGAGTTATGGAATTTCTGTTCATGCCGCCAAATTGTGAAATTCGCGAGTTTTTGAAACGGCTCATACCACATAACCGCAAACAAAAGTACGCGCTACCATGAAGGTTTTGGAAAACTGCATGACAAGCGTATTTACTTTATAATAGTACTTTATTGAATTACTAGTTTTTTGTCGGACGGCCTATCTCAACATATACTCTTAAATTTTCAAATAAACACAGGATAATGAGTATTACAAGAAAGATATGACTATTGCGTGTGCACAAACATGAAGTAAAATTGTAAACAAGCAATATCTTCAAGATAATGTGCTTATTATAAACACGAATCTATTAACTTGCGAAAGGGAAAAAGTCCACAGATAAATTCACTGATAGGAGGTCATGATCAATACAAAAAATTTATCAAACAAAAAACTAATATTTATGTATTTACTTAAGAACACACCAGATTATGATAGCTAGATTATCAGGCAAATTCTTATGTTTTTTTAAAAACGTTTAAGAAAAACATTGACGCTGAACTTTTTATCTCTTTGATAATTCTTTGTCAAGGGTGGTACTTAGTTCATAGTTGTTTTCGCCTAATAAAACACTGTTACGCCTTTTCAGGCAGTTTTCGGATCCATTTTGTAACCAGAAGCAAGATTCATCTCTATTTTTACCAACGATTTTGGGAACCCAATTGCCAGTCGGAGACAAAATGTATGAGTCAACGGCTTAACATTTTTAACTTCATGAATGTTAACTTTGTTTAAAAATGGTCACAAAATATCACTGTGCACTTAGTTTAACTTGAGCGTTGGAAAATTTGAAGTTTTGTGGAAGAACCGATTTCAGAAAAGCCACTATCACAGGGAAACGGATTTCTTCAAAAATCGCCAAATAAAACAACAAAGACCAACACAGCTTCATCAAAGTTCCCTTCTCAAGGGCAATAAATTTCCGTTTGTTTTGTTTTGTTTTCTTTGTTTCTCTCCTTGGGAACAGAAACTTTCCGTTGAGTTTAAATACCACATCAACTTCTTCCCCCCAATATCCTTTCTCTCATTCGCATGTGCATGTGCATAACATAGATAACTATATTATGTATGGTAATCGCAACAATGTGTTTTCGATGGCTACAGCTAAAACCAAACTGCCGAAGCATTTTATTCCGCAACTCAAAAACATTTAAATTCTAGCCGGAACTTGTTTTTGAATTATATCGACCCTGTAGCAAATAAAAAATAAAAGTAAAAACAACAACAAAAATAAAGTAACCATATTTAAATTGGATCTACTTTCAACAACATTACCTACAATATCTCACGGCTTAATTAAGAGTGCCAATTGAGTTATTTGAAGAGCCAGAAGTGGAAAGAGTAGTAAATCGAATAGAGGTGTTCTGTGGTCATGAAAACACTTTTTGAAATGAGATAGGTTACTTTTTCTTTAAAATTGAATAGAAATGTTTCCTTATATTTGATTTCAGTATGTATTAATACATGTTCCATTTTACATAATATCGGAACGAGTTTCATTCCAGAACGAGCTCATTCCACGCATCGTCATATATATTTCACTGCATCTGTTTAAATGATCCTCACACGAAATTGGTATCGTTCCAGAGTGAGTTCATTCCAGTTTTCAATCTGTATGAAATTCTCGTTCTGGTATGACATTTCATTCTTGAACTGTAAACTGAAAATGAACGCTCCGATTCGAAATAAAAACTGCTCTGTGTGCAGTCTCGGACGAGTGGCGCATGCGTATCGTCTTCAAGATGGCGGAAACAGTGTAGCAGATGAAAGACTGAGCCAGTCGCTTTTGTCATGTAAATGCAGTACGAACTTTATTCCAGAAAAAACTCATTCCGGAATGACTCTCATTCTGGTATCATGTAAAAATCCCCTTAGACTTCTGATTGGGCCGGATACTGTGTTGCGAACAGAACAAAAAGTTTCACTTTCTACACTTTTAGTATGAATTCATTCTGTTGCATGAAATTGCGGAAACACAGGAACAGGAAAACTCGACCGTTGCTATATTGAGAAAGATACACGAAACTGAAAGAACATAATTTGTCATAACGTCTGCAACCAAATCAGCTAACACGCATAAATTAACCGACAACACTCAACTTATTACATAAGTTGTACATAAAAAAATACAAAAAATAATTCCGGGTCAGTTTGTCATTGGAAAAATGAAACGGTGAAGCATGACCACACTGAATATTTTTAGACGAATCACAAAATGTTTTTGAGCTTCATGCTCTTTAGCGGTAACAGAGATTTCAGCCTCAAACAATTTTTTGATACTCAACATATTTTTAAACTAAGCGTAAGTATTCTTATAAAATGATTCCGTACACAAATCTTGATTAGTTGATAATAATACAAATTATAATGATGCAGGTATTGTATAATAGATAACGACAAGATCTCATGACGAACAATTTATATATATGTTTCAGAACTAAACCTAATGGTTTTAGTTCGAAAAAAAATGGTAAAATGAACATGCACTACTGAAACGTTTCTGATGCCGGAAAAACAAAGGCCAGCCTACTTGCGATTCTTTAAAAATTCTTATTTTTCGGGGATTTTGAGCCTCAAGATTATTATAAGATCTCAATTATAAAAAAAAATTCTAGCCTATAAAAATATTCAGTTTACAAATGATCGTCAGTTCAATTGCAAATACGCGAATTATCCGCCAAAAGATGGTCGAGTGTTTTTACTTTATCTTTATCGTCTCGTAATCGAATTAAAGCATCACTGAATAAGTTCTGGAAAAGCAGAAATGCGTTGCCACTTGCCACTTGTTTGTTCATTCGCTCGTCGGAGTTAGATGTCAAGGAGTAAAGCAACCTGATTTAATGAAAGAAAATAATCGAACTTAATGTTATGTGTAGCAGAGACATGACATCCGCAGAGCTTTTTTTTTTTCATTAATTAGTTCTTAAGAATACAATAATTTCCTCCTTGACTAACGGCATTTCCTGCCACTGTTCTTTCTCTGCGCGGTTACTATATAGATAATTACTTGTAACCTTGGCTTTCACAAGAAAGTCATAATCAAATTATTCAAGTTCCCTTATTTCACTTTTGATTCTTTTCAAATACAATTAAGGAATTTCGACATACATAAGTACAATATTGTGGAGTCTGGTACAAAGTAAAACTACTACATAGCCCAGACCTTTCAGTTTGCTAAAGGAAATTCGTGCTTCGGCTGTACTGATAAACAGTCGCAACACATCGATATTTAGCAGTTAAACAACCGATAACCGATTGTTAATCAGCCATATATAATCTATATATATAACGATATTTTAACACTCCGGTCTATTATTTTTAGTATCAGTTAGTTAGCGCATAAATTTGCACGCTACCAATGTTTTTTCTGTATATATTTATCACCTTCCTTGTGCGCTAATGGCCGTTTAGTTGTGTAGAGTTAGCAAGATGGTCGATGGATGTCATACAGCAGACTTGAGCAGTATCCGTTGATAGTTAGTATAGAACCCCTTTGCTTAAATTATCTTAATACAACTAATAAATTTAAACGGTGCTTTTATTTTCCTGTTCAAGCAAGAAAAATACAAGTGAATCACATACGTTACCCGCATTTTATTGTTTTTCTTCAAAACCCTCTTATTTGTGTATCCACGGAAAACACAGTGAGTCCTCTGGCACGTACACGCTTTCGTTGGTTTTATAAAGAACATACGAGTGATTTCCGATGTTTATGAACCAAGCAGTACTGAATATTTGATTTACACCGATAGTTTTTCAAGCGTTGGCTCGGAGACATATAGATTGCTCTCATTTTGAGCATCAACTTTTACTGAAGAGATTTCCGGTACCGCAGTGCGGTCAGCGTGACAGATTCGCAACACAAAGGTCGCAAGTTTGTTGCTATCCTAGTCTGAAGAAGAGGGGAAGAAGGCCATTTCCTATTATTCATGAGTCACTCTCCTGCTCAAAACGTATAATTATTTTGAGTTCCGTTTTCCACTGGGTGCTATAACCAGTAACCAATGATCACTATCAAGGTAATATGATATATATGTATCCCTACTCGGATAATAAAAAGGAGATATACTTCATAACAATACTAAACAATGAAATAAAATAAAAAATATCGTAGTGGGTTCATTCAAGAGTGACTTAACTTTTAAAACCTTGAATTAAGCTGAAATTCAAAGAGCTTTTTCTTCACCAAGTTAATACTTAACTTACCCCGCATATAAAATACTGTACAGATTTTATAAGGTAACAAATTGTCAACGCCACAGAATTGCAGCCTTAATCCTGAGTCTGTGCAAAGTTGGGTTGAAATTTTAACCCTCGCTCTGTGTTAGTGGCACCTAACATTTTCTTAAAGTGTCTGTACTCTCCACTATATTATCTCAACAAAACACAACATACATAGCAAATATTAAGAAATTGTATGATTCACTTCAATAGTTTATGTTTTTTTACAGTTATTTGACTATATAATTCCTTAAACGCCATGCAAAAGCTAAATTTAGTCACAGAGTCACTGACAACTTGTTGAAAGTGAAACGTTTGTATGCCCTTGCATTTCGCAAAAACAAGTTTATTGATCCGTCAAGGCCGTTTTCCTTACAAACCCGCCAAAGGCCGTTTAACTGAGAACATTCATACGGTACAAGTTAATTAATAAATCTATGTTTATAATTCAAAAGTACGGTAAACACTCAAAGAATTGAAAGATTCAAAAATACTAAAAATAATCAAATATATTCAGGGTCTAAATTTGGCATTGCATCAGCGTGTCAAACATGATATTTGAGTCAGTTCCCATGGACTGTTTTTAGGTAGGTCAAAAATTCCACGTATGCCATGACCGCGGCAGAACCGACAGCCAGTTTCCGCCCATACTTAGAGTGCTTCTACGGTATTGCACGGGCAATATGCAAAAGAGACAACCACATTTGTAGCACGTATCCATTAAGTTGTACAATTTTTTTTGAAAATAATAATTTTACTTTAACTTCATATTAGTAAAGGCGGCCTAAAGTATAGACAAAAGAAAACATTCCTAACTCTATGAGCTGTATGAGTAAACCCTACCTGTTTAGGTCGACGTGTAAGACAATAGGCTTTAATGGCCGACTACAAATGCTGAACACTCGGTGATATGTAGTCTGCCAGTTATAACCGTTAAGTTAACTAGGAGGAAACCTCAGGCAAAATATATTCAAAACCGCGAATGGTCATAGCATTTCTGACAATTTCGCTTTCACATTGTTAAGAGCAACATGCGAGTAAAGGCGGATTCTAAGAAACTTTTCGTTGCCGTGCTCTGCTTCAATGAATTTCAAGTAATTAAAATTCAATTTTGTTCAAAGAAGATTATCTTTTATTATGATAACCAAAAGGTGAAATCACGACAGGCTCAGAATGCAAGCGACTGCACGCAAAGCTCGTAGATGTATATCTTGGATTTTAATTTTTTCTTGTTCTAGTAAAGTATACTCGTGTAGTTAAACATTTTTTTTTTGTTTTGACAAAACGTCAAACTATAACATATTCTCACTATTGCAAAATTGATGATAATTGCCATCTAACAAGGCAAATTAGAGAAATTATATAACCGTTCTACCTCAACTTATATTCCAACAAAAAAGCCTCAGCCTCAAATGACGTTTATCAATATCATAAATTTACGGGGGAAAAGCATTCTAGTCAATGATAATGACATTGTTTTATTTGCACCACATTTACATTTAAAAAAGCAATTTAAAAATATCTTTAAACCAAGTGCAGGTTTTCTGTAATAACCAAAAAGCAATGGCAGTTTGGTCAAAATGTTAATAAGCAAAGAAAAAAGGGGAAAAAAGTATGTGCTAAGTTTTCAAATAGCTATTGTTGGAAAAAGGAGTTAATTTAAAAAAATCACTTATTTTATTATCAAAAACCTTCCATTTTGCAAATGAGAAAAAACTTGTCCAAATACAGCTTTAGTTTTATTCCGATTAGGAAATTTACTAACCAATTTGTTACGGAGCAGTTGGATTTTAATTCATCAATGAGATCGCCAAGTATGTTTTGTCACAACAAAAATATATTCACCGATTCGGTCGGGGGCGTTTCGTTCTGTGAGTGTGCTACTAGCTCAATTTTTGAAAAACAAAGAGAGTGTGTGAAAAAAATCAATTAACTGCATTGTAATTGTTAAATAAACATTAAGGATGTTTGGGCTTGGTGGTCCCTCCCTATGTCAATTTGTAGCTTCAAAACTTAATGGATTTGTTGCTACAGGGAACTGAAATTTCAGTCTGTTTTTGTCGAACGGTTTACAGACAACGAGGCCTTTGATTTCACTGACTTTAAAACCATTAATCAGTCTTAAAAAGTTTAAAAAGGCAAGTTAGAATATAAATTCTTTCACCCAAACCAGAATATCTTCTGAAAGTATAAAACTAAAAAAATAATCGTATCAAACAACTTGATTTCAAAACGAAACACTTTGCTGACATCGAAGCCAATTGAATAGACAATATCTTGTTGAAAATTCGATCGGGGTAGATTATGTACTTGTTCCATACTATAGTGTTGGAAAATATATGTGTATATATGTATATATGTATATATCAAAAATTAGACCTGTAAATTTTAGTATTATGCGACACACTTTGTAAACTAAACCTTTTAATGATTACAATATTCTCTTGAACTGTTTGCACTTTTTAGACGCTAAATATAAGTTTAAATCTCTCTTCAGTTGTCACGCGATTGCGACAAGAATTAATTCATTATACGCTTTTTTTCTTTCTCCCATATGTTTATCTATACCAAACCATTAATCATCAAATTGGCGTCAACATTCTCACTCACTCATTTACTTACTCAATCACTCAAATACTTACCTAGCTCTCTTTGCTAATCAGTCTGTGAATGTATTCGTTACATTAAACCCAAAGGTTTCCTTATTCCGGTTTCTTTATTATAATTGAAAACTTCTGTGGTTCAAAATTGCAAGAAGTTTTGAACTATTATAAAATCTGTTATATATAGCTTGCACCCTACAGCATTTTCTGTAAAGCTAATCCTTGAAATTTGTAATATTCCCAAATTATAGGCTGAAGTCATTGCGTCGATCCTTTTTCAAAAACACACCGAAACCTTCTCTGTTTCACAACAGCAAGAACTGCAATGCGGGGTTAATTAATAGTTGTTATTGTGGGTAGCGAAAATCCGGTTTAAGTGTCAGTGAGTAGTTGTCATAAAGGTTTTTGCCTCTCTTAGGGCTGAATAAATGACAGCGTGATAAATTGTGAAACAACGCGGTCAAGCCTTTACAAAGAATGAAGTTTTGTGAGTGTGATGATAAGGTCACAAAGAAATGTCGAGATGAAACTACGGTTTCTCGGGGTGTTTAATCGTCAACAAGTAAAATGAACAACAATGCACAAACTCTGAAAGTACGGATGCATTTGCACTTTTAAACAATATCACCGAAAAACTAATTCAACTTGAGCTTCCGAGACTTAATTATTGTTCCTTTCAGTAACTCAGCTTGCATCCCTTACAACAATAATATAAAACCAAAGGGATGCAGACTATGGGGGTGAAATGAAATCTTTGGCACTCAACCACAAGTTTCCTAATACCAAAAATAGGAGACACGCGGAATTCGTTTCAGCAACGAGCCGCCTACCTCTTACTGCATTTTAGAGCTAATATGCATCTGGGGTAATCTCGTGTGGTCGAGAGAAAAACAAATTCATTTATTGCAATTCCACAAATTGAAAAAATGCGAACTGTGCTGGTGGCACCATATACCTCAAACAATGACACTACGTGGTGAAACCGATAGAAGTTAGAAGGTCTAGAAAATTTTTACTAAAAATAGTAAAAACAAGAAGCAGAACATTTTAGAATTAAGGGTATTTGCCCGAATGGAAACCTATATGTTGATATATAAACTGATCTGTATTAATCAGAGCTTGGGTCAGTTTTCCAATTTTATGATCATCTCTCTCTCTTAACTGATTTCGAAAAATCTGTACTTAGATTATTTGTTACTTACTTATTTTCACCGGAGAATGATTTTGAAAACATAATAAAACAGTTTCGTTAAAATTATTAAAGTAAAGATTTAATTTTTTTTTTCATTTCCGCTGAAAATGAAAAAGAGATAATACTGGTAAAGGTTATAAATTTTAAAAGCCTTTTTTTTAAACCTGCCACGAAGCAGAAGTTCATCTTTCTATTTCTAGAACTTTTTAATATTTTAAAAACAGCTTGTCTTGCCAAAATTTTTCAACTGTATTCTTTCAGATCCCTGCTAATCATTATACTTCACAGGCTTTTACAAAAACTTTGCCTTTTATCTGGATCAGGCTTGTTAGAAGTGGAAATCTCCTGTTTGTTCTAAAAATATTGACATTAATGCATCTCTCATTCAGTGTCTCATGGTAGTGCCTCAATATTCGGCCTGGATAATCAATCCAGCTATAAGTTAAACTCCATAGAATGTTCCCCTCAATATTTTGTCATGTCTCCGTAGCATACATCATTACATGTCCGTACATAATCCCAGACAACACATCGATAAACAACTTAAAAATACAAGAGCTAAGGCTAATTAAACTAATTAGCAAATTATAAAATATAAAAAAGAATTATTTTTTAATACTAATTGGTAATTACAAAATTTCTAAAGAAATAGTAGCTTCCTTAACTAACTGCCGCTTACACTTGTTTCTGTACACAATATTCGTACAGGTTTGAAGTGGTTAAAACATATGGAATGTAGTTTTTCCCAGAACTGTTATTTTTCAACTGAGACGGAAACCACCAATTCTTCCACTTACTAGGAAAATTCGTTCTCGTAATTCCTTATTGCTTGACTTGCCTTTTTCATTACTTGAAAGAGCATATAAACAAAAGAACACTGCACAGCAGTTATTTTTATAGCTTTAAATTTTATTACTTTATTTCGATTCACAACTTGGAAACCATCAACGTTTTGTGATCCATTGCTTAAGCACTAAATGCTAACATTTTTAATTTGGGATGCGGCTATTTTCTTCACACGAATAACGAAAACAGAGCAAAATCCTTTTGGATTTTGGTCTAGTAAACACCGCACTGAGCAACAGGTTTGGGGCGGGAGCGGAAATATTCCAATTATTTAACCACATCCGTCGAGAAAGTGCGTCGGTTGGATCGAACACTAAATAATTAGATTACACGATCCGAGGTTTCTTTTCATAGATTTTTAAAATAATTCTTCAACACAGACGACAACTAATCTTCTGATTTTCTTGATACTCTGCAGCTAGTAAACAAATGGAAATGATTCAGATTTTTAATTGAGTGCTCGGCAACAGCCGAACCAAATGACGTCACCTGGGCGGGAATGACACGTGACACGACACGTATTAGAAATATAACGAACGTTTAGCGGGATTTCAGATTCATTCTGAAGGACGTCAAGTGTTCAGTACAACGCTGAATGAAGAGCGGAAAAATTAACTCAAGATAACAAAGAGAAAAGGTAGGATGTACAAAAATCATTTCCTTGTTTTATGGGAACGATCTAAATGCTACAGCTTGTTTAGCGACTGTTTGTTAGAAATGTACTAAACGTAATGTTCAAGACGTTTTGTTATGTTATTAAGCGTATAAACCATAAAGTTGAGGCAGTTATCTCCGAAAATAGTCAAAATTAGTTTTGCTTTCTGCCAACTGAATATTTTTTAAGATTTTTTGACAGCAACAATAAAAGATTATCGTCTAGAGTAAAGTCAGTCTGAACAAAGTAATAACTAGTCTGACAAAAGAGGGCTTCTTCTCGCACCGAGAATTGTCTTAAAATCGATTCACGGTTCTGCCAAAAAATGTGGTTTAACATTAATTTAGTAAGTTCCTGTAGGAAAATAGAACGATGATATTGAGCTTTCGTGGTGCTTTGTCACTCTACGTTATTTACAAAGTATTTTTTAACGCTAAGAACACTTCAAAAACACAAAGGATGTGGTTAACTACCTTCCAGGGGCTTTCATCTCTTGTTGGAACTGTTGGAGATTCGATTTGATAAAATTCGCATACGATACTAACAAGAGTTTTTATAACAGAGCATTGCGCATGCTAACTAAATACGCTTTTATTAAAACAATTTATCGTGTAATCTACAACTATTAGCAATGTAAAATTTGCAATTATACCTATCAATATCACCGGGGCAAGTTGAGTCTTGCTATGAAATCAGCCGTCAGTTCTTTGCTTTTAGACTTTTTTTAAAGAAAAAACAGACGGATTTAACATCCGTAGTAAACAAAAAGTGAAGTTCAAAAAATAATCTGCTTTGCCTCCGTCACGCATGTCTTCAACACTATTTCTCCAAACAGTAGCTAACACTAACAGCTCAAATACTGGAACGCTTACGTAAGGCCAATATAAATAAAATTCGTGTGCATGCCGACAGTTTCACAATGTTACAAAGAGTTGTGTTTCATCTCACCCCAAAACCCTTGTTTATGTGGTTGATCCAATTATTCCGGAAAAGACGACCTCTGCTAAGAGGCTAAGAGGATAATCAAACATGGAGAAAAGCTGCCAACAGCGTTCTGACATCATCAATAAAAATAAACCAAACCGTCGCTAGCACTTTGCCAAAGTAAAAAGTTACTGACTTCCGGTTTAACTAGCTCCGTGCTACAACCGATGACGTAATCAAAGCGAAGTTCTGAGATTTGTGTAGAAAAAATGAAAACAATTCAAATTTTTACGAATGATTTTCTTTCTTTATGGTGAGTGGTTTAACACTGAATATATTTTTTGCAAAAAATCCTTGAAAATGTTCTCTAGTAATGGGTGTCTTAAGAACTAAAAATTGGAACACCCGAATGGCGAGTGGACAGTAACGTTGCTAAGATTTTATTTTTTTATTCTAAAATCTTTTAATCTTTTTCTCAAATGATTAATTATTTGGTCATTACCTGTAGACATCCGTGGAACTCAAAATCTGAATACCAGTTTAAAGATAACGCAAAATGATATTTACTCTTGTATTTATATCTCTTCGGTCGACCTCTTTTATACTGCGTGGTGTCAAATTCGATCATCAAATTTTCAAAGAGTAAGTTTTAGTCAGTACTCTGACTCGTAACGTTGCTTTTGTTGTTGTTATTGCTGTTGTTGTTTTCTACTTTTCTCTTACCTCATACATTTGTTGATATGTTTAGGTCTTGTAAGTTTGTAAGTGCACTTAGAACCCAGTCTGACAGCCGCTCGCCCTGCCTTCGAGAAAGTTCTCCTGATAATCAAATTAGTGGCGCCGTAATGGCAGGGCTCTATGCAATCTCTTCACTATGGCACGTACGGCAGCCTATTGAGATGTTTCAGCCTATATAACTAATAGCACAACCTGAAAGAGGCCTTTGTTTTATTTACGAGATATTATAATTGCCAGGAAAACGACAACTTAAATAGATGTTAGCTTTTTGGAGATTCGGCAATCGACTTGAACAATTAGAGTGAAAAAATTATTTATTATTCTCTTGTCGTAATGGTCGAGGAGGATGTGTTGGAACGCATTCCATTTTCTTTGATTTTGTCCAAAAGTTTACAATAACTTTTTATAATTATATGTGATTATGTTCTCTATCACGGTGCAGTGTCGACCAACATTAACATATTTGAAGGAACAAATAAACTTTTCCAAGGCCTATTGTTCTTAATTTTTTGGCGACTTTTTCTTCAACTTTTTTTTATTTTTGTGGGCGGTGTTTTATATTGAATAACAAACGAAAGCGGAATATGGTATTGAAAAACGAAACAACTCGCACCGCAAGTATAATGTATTGTACAGCTGAATTTAGAGGCTAATTCCGGGAACGAACCACTTTCATTGTTTGCTAAGCAGTCTTTTAGGGCTTAAATAAAGAAAGAAATAAACAAACAAGTAAATAAATAGATTACAGTGAATCTGTTTTGTGCTGTAAAATTAGGTTACGAGTTTCAGGCAAAGTTCTACCAGAAAAACTCCAACCCAGCCCAAGATTGCTCTTAATAATGACCTCGTTGAACTTATAAAGTTGTTTTTATGTTGTCACATCGTGACTCAATATATCTACTATGTTTTTTATACTTTGTTCCTTTAACCTGCAACTACTTCCGCTGACTGAGTTTGTTGTCTTTCATTTCTAAAACCAATGTACGTAATCATGATTGGTCGTCTTGTGTATACCGAAGCAGTCATGATCATAGAACTTAAATTTGTTTTGAAACAACTGTGAACCCTAAATCTCAAGTACAGCTTACATATTGAATTATGATCAAGCAAAACTGTATCTCTCAGTCCACCTGTATAAAGTGGTCGTTAGTGTTCCAAACTGACGTGTTCTAATTGATTTTTGTCCATGGCGTACTATAGGAATCAGTCAGGAAAACTGTGTTCCTATGTATCTTGAGAAACGTTATTACGAATACAAGTTCAGAAGTGAACATTTTCTTCCTCTTTCATTTCTGTTACATGTATCATTGACATCTCGTCCAGGCTTAATTACCCGGTTTCCTTTTTGTGGTTGATCAAGACGGCCATCTAACCATCATTCTAAACTAAATGTTACATCTTATCTTCTGAAACCACCCACCTGTAAAGCAACTTTGTAAATAATGTTGAGGTGTTAACCGCAAACTGCTAATCCCTCTAAGAGCGAGAAGTGCTTATTTCCTTATTTCCAACACGTATAAAAGAAGGAGCTGCCAAAAATGAAATAGGAAGGAACATTTATTTAGTAAAACCAACAAGTTAGATATCCTTTGTAAACACGTTTAGATTAGCTATCAGTATCAATCATAGTAACGTCCTTTATTGAGTGGTGGTATGTTACATAAATTAAAAAAAAGATGTATTAAATTTACATAAAAGCATCTATACACCGGACACGTCTTGAATGTTTGAAATATAGATGTAATCTCTACATTCTGATATATCGGCCTTCAATGAGATACTGCACTGTATAAACTATAATATGTTGCAGTAATAACAGTTACGTGCAAGAGACGCACTTAAAGCTTTTGACAGCTATTTTTCTAAAACTAGTTTATACCTTATTTCAAAAGGGATTAAAAATTGTTATCTTCAAAGTAAAACGACGACACTGCAGTCTGAAATAATGAAAGTAAAAAGTAAAATCTCTTTTATTCTAAGAATTAGGTTTACAAATACCTTGATTGATTTTTATGTAATTATCTGTTTCAACGATCAAAGACTTTTTTTTAGTTGAAATATCAACGAGTACTAATTATCTCTTTCTATTAGCAGAGAAAAAAAGGAATTTAAAACATCTAATTAGGCGTCATTTGGTCTCTGTTATAATGGCCTATTTTGTTTGGTAAGATGTTTTTGCCAAGAATAGTTCCCAATTAGGAAAGGAGTACTAAAGTTTATGAAGCGTTCATGGTCATGTCACTTCCTTTTGATCGACTTTTAGTTTATGAAGCGTTCATGGTCATGTCACTTCCTTTTGGTCGACTTTACTAAAGAACATTTTTTTTCTATTACAACAGAGACAAACTCGCTACTTACACAAAAGAAGAATGTTGAAAGCATCAGGTGTATTTTTACTACTTATTGCATTCTCTCACGCTCAACTTCTGCCAATGGATGAAGGTAGGAATATTATTATTAATGTGATAGTTTTGTGATGATAGAACAGCGCTGGCTATTTGTAGAAGAATAATTACGATCATAATTCTTGCTAAAATACATTAGCAGTGCTTCGACTAAAGCCGTTGTCCGATACGATAGTATATTATATAAAAATAAAAAAATATAGTAGAAGTTGGTACTTGCGTCGCAACAGACAATTGTTGTAATGACGTTATGATGATCTTTGCGGTTCTAAACGCAATTTAAGTATTTCCAAAGAGAAGCCTAAAACATGCAAAGTCAGGCTTCAATAACGGAATTAGAACACGTGACCTCTTCGATACCGGTGCAGTGCTCTAACTAAGTAAGCTATGAAGCCACATCTGTTGTGAGCTGTTACAATCGCAGTACAAAATTTTTACAATTGAACAGACAATATTGTGTTCCCATGACCAACGAATCCATTCTAACAGTGTTATGGTAGAAGTAAGAGTGGAACTGTAGTACTATTGCTAATAAAAATAATAGCAATACTCGTAGGCGTAGTATAAAATAGTAGTAATAGTATAATAGAGGTGTAAGTAGTATACTTTATATCTGTATATTTTGAATATATTATGAAAACCTTTAAGTGAAGATCGAACATATCGAACGCAATCACTAACACAAGATTATTACTAGTTAATAGTCGTTCTACTGAATTTTTACCACTGAATCTGTCAAAAAAAAGCTTGACTACTTTTGAAAATTTGCATACTTTGAAATGCTCAACATTTGAAGGGCGATTAATTATTTTTTATTTTGTTGGCTTGATACTAAACTGTATAGACAATGTTGCCGTTTACGTAAATTATTCATTTGTAACTCTTGTTTTTCTTCTTAAACGTTTTTCAAAGAAAAAAAAAGATGTTAGTAAGTTTGTTTCTGTAGTTTGTTTTTTCTGTGCATATCACGCTTGTTCGGTCTAGCTAATTTTTAAGGATATGTATGAACCTTGGGGTAGAACATAATGGGCAAAAAAGTAAAATGATTTTGTAAGTTTCATCAGGTTGAACTTTTAATGTTTAAAAGGAACATTTAGAACAAGCTTTACTTCTACTTCGTTATAAAGATAATCAGTCTTATAATAAAAATAGAAACATCAGTAAAGCTTTGATCCTGATACAGTAGTGATAGGTAAACTCTTGCAGAAAGCACTTGACTTTTTTCACCTGCAAAATTTTTAATTTTTGTTTTTACAGTTAGATTCGATTGCCAAAGGGCAGACGTTGGATTTCTTCTTGATATGTCGGGGACTACAAAGAATACCATCTACCGTAGGTCGATTAAACTGATCCAAGGCCTCGTCCGGGAGTTCAACGTACAACTGGGCCACTCTCGGGCAGGTCTTGTTACCTTCAGTGATGACGCAAGAACGAACTTCGACTTCGACAAGTATCCAAATGGGCATGAGTTTAACAAGGCACTCAGCAAACTGCCGTTCACTGGTATGTGAATACTTAAATTACTTTTTAAGTTAAAATGATTTAAGACATCATTTATCTATTATTTATACTAGCATTATTTATAGTTGTAGTACAGTTAAAGAATAAAGTATAGTAGCAGTATTAGTAATAGTGGTGTTGCTACTAGAGTAGTAGAATTAAGTAGCAGTAGTAGCACTAATAGTATTTGTAGCAGTAGAAGTACTATAAATACTAGTCACAGTTGTAGTAGTAGTAGTAGTAGTAGTAGTATAGTAGTAGTAGTGGTGGTTGTGGTAGTATAACAGTAACAGTAATGGTGGTGGTTGTGGTAGTAATGGCCGCGTGGGGCTGGTAGAGGTGGTACTGATGTTCGTGGAGGTACTGGTAGTAGTAGTGGTGGTAGTGGTAGTGGCTGTAGCAGTAGTGTAGTAATAGTAGTATTAGTAGTAGTAGTAGTAGTAGTACTAGTAGTACTAGTATTAGTAATGGTGGTGGTTGTTTTGGTGGTGCTGGTAGTAGTAGGCAAAGGTAACAACAATTCTTAATAAGGCAATAAAACGTTTTTAAGTACACAAATTTACACGGTTTAGATGGAGTATTAAATTAAGAGCTAGAATATCTTCTTAGGCCATTTGCGAGAGATATCCAAAAGATAAAACTAAAAATTAAAATTGTATAACAAACGCCACCTATATGAAGTTATTTTATATCACTCCAGGAAAAAATATCTAATGAAGAAGCCCAATATTCTAACCCTTTGTAACCAGGCGCGTTTGTGCTATTTTGTCTTGTCATTTATTTAGCAAGACGCGAGCTTTTTCGCCCTTTTTTCAAAAGCATGGAATATCGTTTCAAATTGGATTTCTCATTTTTCAGAAGACATATGCTGTTGAATCAATAAGAAATGTGTAATAAATAATAATAATTAAATTATGGCAAAAGTATTGTTCCAAAAAGCGAAAAGCCATATCAAGCTCGTAAATGTAATAATCTCTAATTATTACACAGGAGGCAGAAGCCGCATCGATCTTGGCTTGGATGAAGCAACCATAGTGTTATTCAACCAACGCTACAACCCCAATGGAAACCAGAAATTTCTCTTTGTGATCACAGATGGACGTCAAACACTTTTACATAGTCATCGTTACCCAAACTTAAAAGAAAGAACCTGGTAAGTATTAATGAGAGAACTGCACTTAAATCTGAAGATTCAGGTAAAAAACGACGTGCTATTGGCTACAAGTGCACTGATTACCAAACGTGTATTCATTTTATATTCAATTTTTTCTCAGATAATTAAACGACTTCATTAACGTTATCACTATTTTTTTTTATTGCAACTTGAAAAAAAGGCAGCAACTAACTTATACTTCGATAAGCTGATGTAATTTTTTTAAAACATTTTATAAACCAATAATACATTTTTTGAATAATAAAATCAAGTACACTTAACAAGTCTTGCCTAGTTTTATTGTTATAAAAACTGGCTAGGATGGAAATGGATTATATCAAGCTTCTCCAATACTGTCCAATACTCCACGAAAATGACTGTAGGCACAGGTGCATTGTGGGTAGTAATTAAATAATTTCCTATATGTTTTTTGAGTATCCTGTCTTACCATATTACAGTTTCAAATAAGTTATAGTGTGTGCTGTTTATTGGGATCTTTCATGACGAGTAACTACAAACATAAAAACACATTGAAATTAAACAAGGGACTATTAAAAAATCTCTAGTACAAAATAAACGAAAGATCTGTTTAACTATTATCCTGATAAACCCCAATGGAACATAAGCCAAAAAAGTCGATGATGAAACCTTATAAAGTAACCATTCATTTTCTTTGTTTTGAAGAGGAGAAATTATTGATGTTATTAATTTTACCTTTTGAACTAGTTGATGAAGCCCTATAAAATGACTAATTTGTTTGACTTGAAGAGTATAAATGACTGGTGTTATTCACTCTAACCTTTGAACCAGTTGATGAAACCCAATAAAGTGGCTGTTTATTTTGTTCATCATTAAAAGAAGACTCTGAAAATGGTCATGGTTTCACGAAATTCATCTAACAATTTTCAAGAAACTTTGTGAGTTTAACTCGCAGGAAAAGGGTTAAGCATCATTGTATCCCAATTGATCTTGTTTTAGGTTGCTGCGACATCAGCGTGTTAAGATCATCGCGATAGCAATGGGTAGCAGGCCAAGGTATTTCTTTTTGAAACAACTGGTACAGTTTCCTGAGTTTGAAATGATTCATGTATCTAACAGAGTGAGCATCAAAAAACGAGTTCGACAGATTTATGGAACAGCCTGCTCCAAACCACCTGCAGGTAATTACTTCTAAATGAATGATTTATAACTTGTAATTGTATGTGTAACAACAATAAAATTATATAGACTCACAGAGATGATGCCTTTGGTTAAAGGATATCGTATATTTGCAAATGCTCATCAGTAAAACATTCTGTGCGATTCTTTTTTAAAATGTCGATAAAAACTTACATCCAAATGTGTTGCTGTATTAGAGTGCCATTTGAAGCAGTAAAGACCATTTTGCATGCTGAATTTCTTGTGTTTTCTGAGGTATATATATATATATAAACTCAATCTGCATACAGTACTGTTTCGTCCTTTGAGGACTCGTCAGTGCAGCTCAGAGAATATTTTGAGATTGAAGATAATAACAGAGCACCGCAGTTATATCTTCACAAGTGTGAATTGTTTTTGCATACCAGAGTGCTCAAACTCAAACGAGTGGGCACTGCAAAATGCAAAACGGTATAAGTCACAAGGACAACAAAAGCAATTTCACAATCCCAAAAGTTAAGAGTGCTCAACAAAACAAAATCTTACCGAAGGCATTAAAGTTGTTGAGGAGCGAAATAAACTCATATTATGCAGTATAATAACCTCATATTAGGCAGAAATATTTCAATAAGTATAGTTCGCTTTCCCAATGGAGCAGAACATTTCCTTCGTGAACTGAGCCGCCTGGTTAGCCTAGTTGGTAAGGCGCCAGTCTTCCGTGTGGGAGGCTCGGGTTCGATTCCCGGCCGGACCTTCACTCAGTGTCTTAAAATAACTGAGGAGAAGGTGCTGCCTTTGCTCTAACATCTGCAAAAGGTTAGACCTTCACGTCTTCTCGGATAAGGACGTTAAACCGTAGGCCCCCGGAGACATGTGTATTTGTGTGTGTGTGTGTGTCTGTCACGTGATATGTCTCCGTCCACCTCAGAGTGGTGAATGGCACGGCCCCATAAGCTGTATGGCTTTAATTCTCACCGTGGGTAAATAAAAGTTATGTTATTATTATTATTATGAATATACATTTCCATCTCTCATATTATGGCATATGTTTTAAAGTGAAACCCAAAGTACTGACATCGACTGGGACACTTTTGTTTCATAATACCACGGAAGAAAGCGATCAAAGCCGTACATCATTTACAGAAATATCACTGATGCCGATCTTATTGACAAAGTTTTTTAACGGCGTTGGAAAGCGATGAAAGCGACGAACTGAAACGGTGTTCCAACACATAAAACACGTTGTTTATATGCAAATTTGACTTTCGATTTGTTTTACTTTGCAGCTGCGCCATTATTTCTCACAGCCCCAGGGCTATACCTCCCCATGTAAACGGTTGCTATATTTGTGGTAGAGCTAGCTCTACATAATGTAAACAGGCCCTTTACAGTTCAATCTTTCATCTGTTTAAATATAGTTATCAGCGTTCTTCAATCCTATCCACTTTTGAAAAACATTAATTCAAAAAAATTAGGCCTACTAATGACGGTGCCAAATAAACAAATTGGAATACTTTGCAAAATGAAGCATATGACATGAATAAAGAAAGTTTATTTTGCCAGGTTTTTAAAAATTACCGTTATGTTACGTTTGGCCGCCTATATAAACGAAATCATCCGAAATTCGAGTTGTAAAGGCCGCCAATGGCAATTTCAAGGTCGTTCACGTCAAGTCAGTTAATTGTTTATATTTTTCCCTTCTCTTCATAAACAGTTTAAACAGCCGCTACGCTGGCCACCGCGGACCGAAATACTCTGTTCTGAGCAATTCTATCCCTGCTCTAATTATACCGAATAAGCTTACTGAGAACTAAAAAACAGAAAAAAGACATACTAAACGTTTGTAAATAAAGCCGTTCTGAT
>JAOCPT020398242.1:0-13263 GCA_026546935.2 Palythoa grandiflora | reverse complement strand
TGGGTATTTTTGCAGTTTATAAGAGCACAGGCATTTAGAAATAGCAAAGCTAGTCTGGCTAAATGTCTGGGCCATGCATAAATACTCAGAAATAAGAGCAGATTTAAGATTGTGTTTAAAGGAAGTGCGCCTTTTGAATTTTAAGTCATCTTGAATAGAATTCGATACTTTAGATCCAATAAAACGCATATTAAATTTTCCATAATTTGTTTTTGCTTTTGGAATACAGTAGGAGTGTTTTGATGCAAATCTAGTGAACATGAACGTGAGGCGGAATTTAGTGAAGATGAACGTGAGGCGGAATTTTAATATCAATTTTTGTCCTGGTCGGTAGGTTGATCCTTACGCAGCTGCTTGTGACGAGTTTCTTAGACGAAACCAATCTGACAGGTCAGATCGCGGCCACGTGCACAGCAGATACAGATCAAGTCGTAGAAGATAGCACGAGAAATACCACTGTATTTGTAGTTGTTAAAACGAGCAGAAATGAGCATCTGAATTTATGTATCAATTAGATTCACGTAAAACACCTTTGTTGCTATCTTAATCCAGATTTATGGAAAACACATTCGGCAAATATATTGAATCACCTGGCGAATGGTTGATATCTTTCTGTAAATATTGAAATGAAGAAGCTGGAACAGTATTGCGAGTTTTGATTTCTACCCAATGTAGAAGTCCATTTTTTTTCAAAGTCGTATTTTGATCCTCATGATTGCCTGTAATAGGTTTTCTTTCAACAAATCTCTAAGAGGTAAAATTGTATCGTAGAGTCTTATTTAACAGTTAGTTTAAGTACGGCAGTCGCATCATTCTTGCTAGACTCGAATTTTAAACCTGTTTTAGTATTTAGCGTTTGGTGAAGTTATTATCAACCGAAGACATTCTTAAATTTTCGTATCGTTTGATAGCTATTCGTGATTCTGTTACGTAGTTTTACAAACACACTCAAATCGAGTTAAGACGTGAACAAGTACACATTAGCTGTGCGCATCAACTGAATAAAATTGATTTCTAGCTAAATGGCGATCATCGTGTGAATTATTTTTTTAAAATAACGAGGATTATGATAATACTAGTTTCCTGAAAGTCCTGGAATTTTATTTTCTCCTGGAAAGTCCAGGAAAATCCTGAAATTTTGTCAAAGTTCCTGAAAATAAAGTTGTAAATCTCAGTAAATGCACAACTCGCATTTTTGGAGTAAAAATACGAGTTATAAATTTCTGCAAACGCACAACTCGTGTTTTTGGATTAAAATGCGGGTTGTAAATCTGCAAACGTTCATATCGTACTTTTGGATTAAAAAATACGGTTAAGAATTATAATAATAATAATATTATTGATAATAATAATCAGTTTATATACTCTTTTTGTAGCTAGCAGCTAAATTACAAGAGTGGTCAGTATTTACTAAACATAAATTATACCTACATATAATGAACACAATACATAAATTATCATCACATTAATTAACTGTATCTATAGGTTACAAACAAGTCTAGACGCTTTGTTGCAGCCATTGTAGGGTCATTTCTAATAATAAAATTTAAAATTTATTATCAATATTATTATTATTATTATTAATATTATGCAAACCTACATAGATGGGGTTTTTCTGAATGAACCACAAGTTTTTAACAGGGTTTCTGATTGGTTGTAGTAAGGTTTGAGTCAGCTTTATTTTAATTTCATTGGTTCAAGTTGTATCACATGACACATCCTGTGATAGATCTAGAAACAACCGGTCACTTGTTTAAACCACCCGATAGAATATTCGCCCAAGACTTGGATTTACAAGAAAGTACTTAGCACCACGCCTCTACCATTGCCTGGTCCTTCACGGAACTAACCACATGCAGAGGCATTGAGTTCAAGAAAAAGGTTTTAAAATCGCGTATCAATAAA
This sequence comes from Palythoa grandiflora, assembly GCA_026546935.2. NCBI lineage: Eukaryota > Metazoa > Cnidaria > Anthozoa > Zoantharia > Sphenopidae > Palythoa > Palythoa grandiflora. The sequence continues at coordinate 11,358 of JAOCPT020398242.1, read as the reverse complement.
GCACAAGAATTATGTTTGCGTTTATAAAATCTTGTACAAAAAAACTGAATGAAAAGACCGACAGGAGCAGAAAACAGGGCCGAATGTTCCAGAATGGAATACATGGAGCTAAAAAGAAAAATTAAGTGATGAATTCATTGATTATTTACAGAACAGCTTTGCAGAAAGCGTAGCGCAAGAAATAGACACGTTACACTGTCATGAAATGAATTCAGAAGATGTGATGTAATGCCATAGAGATGTTTGAATAAGTACATTCAATATTCTGGAATTTGACATCTTGGGTATGAACAAACACTTCAGGAATGAGTGAATCAATTAATCTTCAACGACTTCAGTCTTTAAATGGCGACAATGTGTCTGAACGTCTCTACTTTAAATTACATTCATTTATCAAAAAGAACGGAAATGGTTGTCTTTTACTCTTGAGCGGGGGTCAAAAGTTTAACACTTCTCAAATCATAAATCGAATAAATATATAAAACTTCACAAAAAAACTCAAACTTTACTTAAAACGGTTTTTAATTAGAAAGTCTTGCACTTCATCATTTATCACTCAGCTTAAGTCGCTATGGTAATGTGAGCAATGGAACAGAGTATGCAGTATCGCAATAGCTATATCCTACACCTTGTCTAGTAATATCATAAGCGGTCAGTAAGCAATGGTCTTCGCTAGAAATATTTATAAAATTATGTAAATGTATCCAACACGCCCTACTAGTAGTTTGTGATATTGGCTAAGTGCAAGGCTCTTAAACGGAAAACAAAAACTCATTTACAGTTATGAAATATTTGAATGAAAAGTGTTTGATCGTTGATGCTTGCAAGCATGTTAACAACAGTTTCTCAAAATATAAGCATTCATTGCCACAAGTTATAACTGGGATTAAGATGTAAATAAAATGCAAGATCTCTATTTAAAATCGTAACTGCAATAGGTCAAGAAAAAAAAAACACCCTGGTTTGTTTTATTTACAGTTTACAGGCAAACACATCGAAACATACTCTTAAACTGATTTTATGTCACGCGTAAACAAAAAAGGATAGAAACATCGGAGCCAACGAAAACCTTTCGTTTTAATCGATTTTAACCAAATCCTTTTACCATTAGTCGATTTATTATTGTAACCAATGGTATCAGTCAATCGATTTATCAAAAACGCGCTCACCAACAGACATGAAATTATGCGAAGACAAAGAACTCGGAAAAAAAACAAGCTCCTGATTGGAGCCGAATCCATGATCTACATTGGTCGGATGAAAAACCAAGAGATTAGCAAAATATTTAACCAGAAACAAACGGCTTTTGTGAAAACAAATTCTCAACGAGATGGGCGAGTTCAGTTTTGATTGGAATGTCGGTCTAATATCGCAATACTATGTCTCCACCTTTGCCGACGTCAATGCAACAATGACAAAAAAAGTCTAATGAGGTTGATCGATACCACTTATAACCATTCATCAAAGATGAAAAATAGTCAGGTCATTAATCATTTTGCAATTATGTGAATCAATTCTGTCAGAGTGATTTCAAAAAACCAGTTAACGAAATCTTTTGAAATCTTTTAATCGTGTCGCTCACAAAATCTGACAAAATAATTTGTACACAAGTAATTGTTTCAACTTGTAATCCTGGCTGCCTGTTCCCATTAGCTTTTGTTATTTCAGGCAGCCAGTCCTCTCTATACTTTATTTCTTTATAAATGTAAATGTAAATATGTAACTCCAAAGGGGAAATAAAGTGTTGTTGTTGTTGTTGTTGTTGTATCTAACTTTTTCAGTTATTTCCGGATTTAGTTTCAAAAAGGTAACTCTTTTTCAAATAAACAAGAAGAACAACAACATAATTCCGTATTTATAATAAAAAATTCAATGCTTTGAAAACTTGAAACCCCTTTCCCCCCATTAAAATTTAAGTATGTCAAGAATGTGCCTGATTTTCAAAACTCGTTTGTTTGAAACAAATTTCTCTTCCGGTTCTATTGTCTTCGATGGCACAATAATTGTACTATCCTTCAGATATCCTTCTCGAGAGACTAGAAACCCCAATATTCATCCCGACGGCGTTACATGCTTTGTTTCTATCACTGTGGTTTTCGGAACAATTGACACAACAAACGAAACAGAGTTTCAATAACAGCACTTTGCATTACTCGAGCTCTTTTCTAAAACAACAGTCTTCATAGTAGCTACGGTATCACCCACAAATGTAATAACCGCCCACAAATGTAATACTAACCACAACTAGTATAAATACACAGGTGATTATACAAAATCGCGCGCGCTGATTGGTCGACAAACTCAGACTATCACACGATAGTAACCTCCAGCGATTATCCAAAATGAATGCCGGCGCGCTTTCGCTTGAAATAACTTTTTTCCTCGTTTTAAATGTGTCTTATTTCCTAAAACAATTTGTAATTTTACTAAAACAATTAGTCGACTTCGTCTCGGTGACTATTCACCGATAATCACAGAGCCTTCGGCGACTAATTGTTAAATAGCGAACAAACAATATTTTTTGAACGACCGTATATATATACTCTAAATCAAAAGTAACTCTTCCTTCCTTCTTTATAATAATTAATAGTAAATATGATACAGTAAAAACCCGGCTGCATATAAGAACCTAAATCGTTCGACGTCAGAATGAATAGGTCTTTTATTTTAGGTTTTTTATTCCGAAGTCAGGCTGATTAGGTTCATAATAGGTTTTTATTTTATAGTATAGGATGTGTATTTTTTCATTCCAGTGTTTGACTTAATAGTGTATAAAAACAATCACGTCTTTAGACCTGATTACCAATACATGCACTGTATTGCTTTCATTTTATTGTATAAAACATATGTTTTATATTTTCTATATTAAACTGTATGTATCTTTATGCAAATGTAAAAAAAGGTAACTGAAAATGCAAATCTAAGAAAGTCACACACACGAGTTCAGTTTTAATCAAATGTTTCTTTAAAGGCCACAATTTTGATTGTTAGATATCCAGTAATTTCTTGTATAAGAACCTATTTTTCCGGCTAAACACTAAAACAGGTTTTTATAATTTTGGGTATTAAAACGACAAAAATCAGCTTCTAGGTTCTTAACTCATTAGTGTCTTAGATGCGGTTTTTTTTCTGTATTAGGGCTTGTACTCTAAGGATAACACAAAATCCCAAGAGTTTTTCAAGGGATAACAACTAAAATTTCAGGAGCTGTAAACTTTTAAAAATGTTATTAAAGTTAATGTCAGAAATAAATTATGATTTTCTTAGCCTAACTCAAAAAGCTTGTAATCATTTTTAAGCCAAAGATTTGTCTCCAATTTTGTCAAATGTTTGACAAATTTAGTGCGATTTCAGGAATAGTTTGAAAAGAAAACCAGGAGTTTTTTAGGCCACTGGAAAAAAACTCTCTAAAATTCCAGGAGATTTGAATTAATTCTTGAAGCAGTGCCAGCTTTGGATATCATTGTGTAAATTATAGATAACAAGTGGTAAATCATCCAATCAAAAGCCAGTACTAGCAATGTATACAGTCCTTTTTTGATAACCGATAAAGTATCTACATACTGACGGTAATGTTTTTCCCTTATAGTGTCCGCTCTAAGGTGTTTCCAATGCACCAGTATAAACTCGTGGTCAGACTGTGACAGCAACAGAAAGACTGTTACATGTCGTTCGGACCTTGACCGATGCGTAAAAATCTTTGTGAAAGGAAACAGGGAAGCGTTTGTAAAAGGCTGCGATTCAAGCTCAACATGTGAAACCTACTGTCAAAATTCTGGATTTCAAAAGTGCCAGATTAACTGCTGCAGTGGTGATAAATGCAATGGCGCAGCAACTCCAGGCATCGCATCGGGAGCCATAGCAATTGCACTGCCATTGCTGGTTGCATTGAGAAATCTCTCTTGAGCTGGGAATCCTCGCGACTCCAATTTCAGGCACATAAAAAGAGGACAAGTAACTTTCCAAGCAAACAAGCTAAATTGTTGTTATTTTTTAAAGCTGTTTTCTTAAATGCATTCTAAATACTTTGTTACTTATTTTCGCGGGACTTAATTTTTGTAATTTTCGCGACTGAAAACTGAATTTCACAAAGTTAAAGTCAGTCTCCCGAAAAATACTTAACGCTTAAAAGTAAGTTACCTTTTACATGAATCTTAAGGTTTTCTCAGGTTTGCATAAGGGAACAGGAAAAAAATTCCTTTAAGGGCAGAATTCCTCAACTTGTGGAGGGGAAAACAACTTCATAATTATCTCCCGAATATCCCTTTTGTAAAAGCTGTATAAGGTTGAGTCATTTGTTTTCACGATACGAAAAAAGACATCAACAGCGGTACGTATTGTGCACAGAATCAATGTCGAAATCTGCGAAATGTTTACCACGATGTACATTAAATGTACATCGTTAAATGTTTTTGTGATAACTCTAAGGGCCTGTTACGGTTTGGTTAAAAAAATAAGTACAAGTATCAATTTTGTTGCGAAATAAAAAGCACAAGCAACATTTCAAACAGTGAAATTTAATGCCCTTTTATTTTTTTTCCTCCAAAATCGCGAAATTAAGTGACCGCGACAATAAGTAACAATAACGTAAGTCTTATGATTAACATTAACAGTAAGAGCTCGGAATTGTCAAACTTTTTGTAAGCGCTTGTACGAGGCCTGCGTGTAATTAAAAAAGTCCTGAATGATGTGTCAAGTTTTGTTGTAAAATTAATTAATTATTCATGAGGGTGAAAACCAATCCCAGCACAGTATTCAGATCACATGTACACAACTGTAAACCCCAATTCAAATCAACTGTCTGAGAGTACGGGGAGGGATTGAATAAGTATAGCAGAGAAAGACTGGGGTTGATGAATTATTAAACACCAGAATTAACTTTTGATACAAACTCCTGCTCAGCTAATTAGTATTCATTAACTTTTGTTACAGATCTCTACTGATTAAAATGAAAAACACAATGGCCATGTTTTCGTCATGGAATGTAATATTAAAAACATCTCAAAACAACAACAATAGAAACTACAACCAACAGCAATAACATTAACTAACAACAGAAACTACAACCAACAACAGAAACTACAACCAACAACAGCAGCTACAACCACAACAGCAACAGCAACTACAACCAACAACAACAACTGCAACAAAAAACAGCAACTACGACCAAGAACAGCAATTACAACCGACAGCAGCAATTACAACCAACAACAGCAACTACAACCAACAACAGCAACTACAACCAACAACAGCAACTACAACCAACAACAACAACAACAGCAGTGCTCAAAAACAACAACAATAATCTTGTATAACAGGGTCAATTTGTTGTGCTTGTTTCTGAAGCATCTCCAATTTAACTTGTTAACCCTTTCCTACTCTTCATCCATCCCTCAACTAAAATGATAACCCATCAGAGGAATTTAAGCTAATGTGCATTTGGGCAAAATACGCTTATTGTACATTTGTTGCAGTTGTTGTTGTGTCCGTCTGTGTGGGAGATCACGATTTCCAACTGGAGCTCGGTTCTTTCCAAGTTGTCTCCACATGATCAGATGTTTGCTATTCATTTATTATTGGCAACTTTATTTGTTGTGACTGCGTGATGCAGTTAATCAGTGTGTGTTTGACACATATGCCTTGGCATTCACATGACTGTGTGATCAAGCGTACGTCTGTCCTCTAACAGATCATAGGCGAGATTAACTTGGGTTATTTTATAATCGGTGATAAATAGTGGGTAGCGATTGTCAAAAAAATGGCGGCCACTCCTTCGAGGTTTCAAATAAAATTTTGAGGCATTCAATAAAATTGACAGCTTTTTTTAACGACTAGTAGATTTATACTAAAACTATCACGCGATAGAAATCTCGACCTCATAGCGGGTATTACCCCTTATATCTGCCCTGAAATAAGTGAACATGAGTGTTAGCAGCCGTGGACAGCTTTTTCAGACTTATTAGGCCTCCTCAGCACAGCAAAACGGCTTAGTTTTTCTAGAGAAGTATCAAGTGAAGTGTAAAGCCTGGTTTCCATATAATCTCCTCGATCATCAGTCTCGCCAATCGCATGGAGCGACTGGGGCGATATGAGCGATTATATGGATAGCTATGATTGCCCCAACCGTCCCAATTGCGCGATCATGCAAGTAATTTGATCACTTCCAAAAAATTTCGATCGCATCGATCTCCTGGAGAACAGTGTTCTATCCGCGCGATCGCGATCGCCCCGATCGTCTCAGTCTTTTTTGATCGCAAAAGAACTGTTTCCATATAATCTCTTGGATCGCAAGGGCACTATTTCATGCGATCGGGAGACTGGTGAGATCGGAGAGACTATATGGAAACCAGGCTTAAGCGTCATGTTTACACTTTTCTTTAAAACAAACCGCTGACCCTCCCTGCTACTTTCGCCCGCCCACTTATTCCACTTGAAAAATTCCTTATTTCTTCGTTCATAATACCTTTTATATTATTTTGTTTTAGTCATGTAAGGAGAAGTTAGATGTTGATAAACTGCCAGGGGTTGAAAGGTTATCCATTGTACAGTTTGGTCTGAATTGTATGTAAGGAAATACCAGTTTCCGGCAATAGCAAAACACCATTTCAGATATACATTTGCATTTATTGATGTACTACTTTCACACGATTGCAGTTTATAAAACGCTAGTTATATTCTCAATGTCCACTAATTGCAATCGATAACAAAACTTAACATATCATTCAGGAGTCTTCCTTTAGTTATACGCCTCGTACAAGCGCGGCTTACAAAAAGCTTGCAATATTCCGACCTCTTACCGTTAATGTTAATTATAAGGCCTACTTTATTGTTACTTATTTTCGCGGTCACTTAATTTCGCGATTTCGGTGGGAAAACATTTTGCGATACAAACTTTTCTCAATTTTGGAGTAAAAGCGCTTTTAAAGGGAATTAAATTTCGCGGTTTGAAATTCTGCTTGTGTTTTTTAAAATATTTCGAAATTTGATACTTGTAACTATTTTTTAACCAAACCGGACTGAGACCCGTTAGAGCACAAAAATGTTTCACGAAGTACAATATGATATGCTGCAATCGTGGTAAACATTCCGTAGGCATTGAATGATTGATTCTGTGCACGATACTTACGGCTGTTGGTGTATTTTCGTATCGTGAAAACAAATGCTCAGCCTTATATAGCTTTTACACAAGAGATATTCGAGAGAAAAATATAAAGTTGTTTTCTCCTCCACAAGTTGAGAAATTCTGCGTTTAACGGAAATGTTCTTTCTGTTCCCTCATGCAAACCTGAGAAATCCTTAAGGGTTCATATAAAGGGTTATTTAATTTAGCGTCTATATTTTTAGCGTTAAGTATTTTTCGAGGGATTTTAATTTTGCGAAATTCAAATTTCAGTCGCAAAAATTGCAAAAATGAAGTGCCGCAAAAATAAGTGACAAGGAATTTAGGATGCGATTAAGAAAACAGCTTCAAAAAACAACAGTAAATCTGGCTTGTTTGCTTAGAAAATTGCTTGTTCTCTCAAGAGAGATTTCTCAACGAAACCAGCAATAATAGTGCCTATGGCTCTTGATGCTATTGGCCTGGGGTTGCTGCGCCATTGCAAAGATTACCACTGCAGCAGTTAACCTGGCACTTTTCAAAATTTTGACACAAGGTTTCACATCTTGAGCTTGAACTGCAACCTTTGACAAATAGTTCCGTGTTTCCTTTTTTCACATAAATTTTTGCGCATCGGTCAGAGCCCGAAGGACATGTACCAGACTTCCTGTCGCTGTCACAACCTGACCACGAGTTTAAACTGGTGCATTCGTAACACCTTAGAGCGGACACTACAAGAGAAAAAAACCCGTCAATTTTTTGTTTTCAGGGTTTGTAAGATGCAAATACATTGGGTCATTGCAGATTTTTTTCAAAGAATTTAAAACGCCAAGCAAACGAAGCGTAAAAGTTGGTGTCAACGTGCCAATACTGAAAGTGCGTAGTTCTGAAACTACTAATCAAAAACCCAACAAAACTATTTAAAAAATTGCATATCAACCTAAGGCAATTATAGTTATTAACGTAGCACTCTATGAAATAAGAACAGTTTAAGAAGAAGACTTGCAAAAACTTACAACGTGAGAAAGAGACGTGGAGACAATGTACAATATTTCAACCGGCCATTACCAGTCTTCATCAGGTTTATAAGGACAATTTACTTTACAGCTTTTTATATATTTTTAAAACTGATATAACGGATGGAAGTTACAAACAATAAAATTATAAGATAGTATAACGGAAAAAAATGGAAAATAGTGTAACAGAATAAATAAGGATAAGATAAGAATGACGGAAATTAGATGAGTTCAGTTGTTCATCACGTGTGTTCCTGCCAAATTGTTGGTTTTTGCGTTATGAATTAGATGTGCTTTGCGAGTTTTAAGAACAATTGACAATTTAATGGTTCTTATATAACAAAAAATATGCGAGTTTATCAAACTGGCTTACAGTTAAGCAATTTGTTTTACAACTTCCGTCATGATTAGCTGGTAAATTCGAAACGTCAAACGAAAGATATTACAAAACGTAAAGGCACTTACCGGTTGTAGCTGTGACAAAGGGAAGAAATACAACAAACAGGAAACTCTTCATGATCAGCACACTGTCCAAAAATTTTTTTTCCTGAAAGTCAACTGAATTTAACTTTAAACTACGAAAAGTTTTGAATGCTGACGGAGAATCGATTGAAGTCCAGTGAAACTTTTTCTGACTGAACGACGGTTAAAGTTGGACGTATTTATAAGATACTTATATTTGGCTAATTCTAATTACTGCATTCTCGTGGCTGATCAGCAACGAGGAACTAAGCCATTGAACTAATACTGTTATAATTGTTATTTGCTATTTCGTAGTTCTAGAAGAAAAAATATTCTTGTTGTCACAATCAGTCAATCAATCAGTTTTTTCATCGTCTATATATCATAGCTCGTTTTCCAACTCCAGGAAAAGAACATTGATAGATTGAAATAGATTGAAATGAATCATGCGTCCCATCATTCGGGGAGTGGTTTTTAAACAAACTTTTTTTCTTCTATTATAAACCAATGTAAACTTCCGAATATAAGCAATGTACTTACAGCTGTCAAAGCACTTCGCACTTCTCGCAGGTTTTAAAGCACTTTTTAAACATCAAAGCATTTTTGAAGGTTAATAAATCAAAGTTCTTCTTTAGGGCCTATACTCTTTCTTCGGCTTCGTCGAGTTTGTGTTACGAAATAGGCGGTACTTGTAGAATATTGTAAACTTAGTATAAACAATACATCTTTTGATTGGCATTAGCTTTTATATTCAGGTAGGTTATAATCGAGCTTATACGCCAAATTATACGGAATATCAAATTCTTTCCTCTCATCCCTAAAGGCGAATAAACAGTCAATTTTGAATGACTTTAGTTAATGATCGTGAACTATCAAAGCGAAATATGGCACAAAAAAGTCGAGTTCGAAATGATAGGAGGGCTACCGCTGACCAATGTACAACGAGTTCACAAAATGATCTATTTAACAGTTAATATCACCCAACTAGTCGGACAGAAAAGGCAATAATAAAGTTAGCAAACGCATGTTGAAGAAATATTTATTTGGAAATAAACTGAAAGAAAGCGCCACGTTCAATTGCTCCAAACTTTGAACTCAGTGCCGTCTTCTCGTCTGACATCAGCGTATAAAAACATTGTGAGACTTTCATTTAACTCTTCTTTCTCCAGCTCTTGCTTGTATAATTGTTTTAAATTTTGGTTGATTTGCAACCATTCTATAATAAAAAAGTGACAATACATTTGAAAAGACTTTTGAAAAAAGTAAAGCTTGATTGGTTTTGAATTCATATATACCAAGGTCCGTAGTTTTGTCTAGTAACAAAAAAAGAACAAAATTTACCATTAAAGATCTTCATTCGTACTTTGCTGCCGTTTTGGTCTTTTCTGGGATGGAATTATCCAGTAATTATCTAAAGTCTCCTTTGAAATTTCCACAAAACGCGAAGCGCCGCCGTTGTTTTGATAGGTTTTCAAAACCAGCAAATTTCGCTACTCGACCACTATTGCTAATAGTCCCCTTGTAGCGTAGCCAATCAAAACGCAGGATTTTCATTGGTTCCCTAGTTGGGTGATGATAATTAACAATTATTCACCGAAGGCGACGTGATTATCGGCGAATAGTCACCGAGGCGAAGTCGAGGTGAGTATTCGCCGATAATCACGGAGCCTGACGTAACTAATTGTTTTAGTAAAACTACAAATTGTTTTAGTATAAATATACAAGTGATTATTTCAGAAGGCAAAAAAGACACATTTAAAACGAGGAACAAAAATTGTTTCAAGCGAAAGTGCGCAGGCAGCCATTTTGGATAATCGCTGGAGATGATTATTGTGTGATAGTCGACTGAGTTTGTCGACCAATCAGCGCGTGCGATTTTTTATAATCACCTGTGTAATTTTACTAAAGCCAGATAGCCGATCCAAACATCTCGTTTGAAGCTAGCTGGCTATATACTCGTGCCCAAACCTACTTGGCCACAAGTTAAGTAGCCTGTCAAGACTGGTGTTGCTTCTTGCTCGCTCGCAGCAATAAACCTTTATGGTTTTCTCAGGTTTGCATGAGAGAACAGCAAGGAAATTTCTTTTAAACGCAGTGTTTCTCATCTTGGGGAACGAAAAACACTTTTATGTTTATCCCCCAAAGACCTCTTGTGTAAAAACGAAGACTGAGGCATTTGTAATTGTTTTCATGACAGCAAAAAGACCTCAACAGTATCGTGCACAAAATCGATGTCGAAATCTGCGATTTTTTTTACCACGGCTGCAGCATATCAAATGTCTTGCTGATAACCCAAGGTGTCTGTTACGGTGGTTAAATAGATAGTTGCAAGCTTAAGATACATACAAGTATCAGTTTTATTGCGAAATATTTTAAAAAGCTCATGTAAAATTTCAAACTTCGAGTGAAATCACATGACCGCGCGAATAACTAAGAATAACTGGAAGGACTTACGATTAACATCAAAAGTAAGAACTCGGAATATTACAAGCTCTTGTAAAAGCGCTTGTACGACGCGTGTAACTAAAAGAAGACACGATCCTGAATGATCGATGTTTCAAGTTTAGTTATCGACTCCAATTTAATAGTAGACGTTAAGAGGCAGTCAGTGTAAGAATCGACCACACTGGACTACACTTCTTTTCCAAAATACTTTTATGTTAGGTACCCACAAAATTTTCATTAGCTGTTCATTACGCATGAGTATGTATTTTGAGTAAGTTTCGTGTTTGTACTCTAAGTAAAACTTTTTTACAGCTTTTGAAAATGAAAACAATTTCC
>JAOCPT020397363.1:0-13263 GCA_026546935.2 Palythoa grandiflora | reverse complement strand
TGTTGTCGCACAGAACAATCCTGGGCAGTACAATATTGCAATGGCTCCCGCTGACCAGAAGGCGCCGTTTCCTCCAGTATACACACAGTAGCCCTACAACAAGTGCTCAAAGTTTAAACAATAAGAGCCTCGATTATTCCCTGTTTACAAAACACATCTAAATTTAGTTGTACTTGGATTAATCAAGATTTATTACTCAAGTATTGTTTTTTTGGTACAAGCCAAAAATTGGCATAGTTTTTGAAGAATGATAAAGTCACTCAAGCTGAAACGAAAACCAAGTCGTGGTCTCGTCCGGCCTGGTAAAAACATTTTAAAATAATGGTAACATCTGGTTAGAAATACAGGTAATACAATTTAAATAAACTTTAAATAACATTTAACGGATGTACTTGATGGCAGTATAAGTTAGGTACTTTTAAGAATGATATTTAAAAATATCATCTATTAATTGGGTTTTTGGTCCATTGACATATGCTAAGTTATGGTCTCCTTTCTATCCACTCCAAATGCGGTAGATTAAGTGCCGCCAAATTCAATAGTACTTTCACCTTTTGCAATGCAATTAAAACTTTTAGAAAGTCTGATTAAAGTGCAACCAAAACCTTCAAAGCTTGAAAACAACAGACAAAAGGGGTTATTTGAGCAAAACATCAAGAATCAGGGAATTTGACGGCCCAGCGAAATTTCGAAAATTAGGTCGAGTTGCATTTTTTCATTATCATCTTCATTTCGCACGAACATCTCCGAGCTGTCAGACGTTGCCAGTCTCAATCTTTGAAGGATATACCGTTTCTTTATTCATATTTTTTAAAAATACATAATTTCCCACCTGGTGGGTTGGAGTGTTTTGATGCTCGCCAGATGAAATTGACAATACAAAATTGTTTTGCAAACATCGCAGTCGATCGCGACTGGCCAGCGGTTTAGGTCATTTCTGCATTTTCAGAAAGAAAGACAAACTTCAAGATCTGTGAGTTTAACTACGAATGGAAGAGTTAAATGCAGGGAAACGTCTCAATAACGGCCAATATTTTGTACCTGCAAATACAATGTAATTCAGGTACGGGACAGCGCAATACAATGCAAGTGTAGGAAGTGGATCGCGTGACGTTCTAGTACAGTTATGACCGCTAAATTGTCGCCAAACGACAAAACACAGGAATTGCTAGTTTTTCTTGCGCTTGAGGGGGCTGACCACGTCGGTTGCAGGCACGCTGATGGCTGATGAGTCCTATCTGGGACAGACATGGTCTGCCACAGCGGCCACAGGACAGTGTCGAGTCCGCTGGAACTTGGAAAAACGTAGATACTGTGACTCTAAAGCACTCATCCCACGTAAATCAAGAATGTGTCAGCTTTTGAACCATTTGATAACGTGGCCATTCATATTGCTTGCCTTGAGAATATGCAGTATGTATTTATTACTATTGTTAAGTGCTCAACCTTTTCAGTCCCAGACAATTCATAAACATCTCTCTTCTCAAACAAAACAATATAACTGATAATAAGAAATAAGGAATTGATCAAGTGGAATAAACTGTGGAAGTTGAAAAGTCAAATTCTCCCAAAATGCCGATTTAGAAAATATGGAACTCAGTTGGGGGAATTTAAACAACACATCATTTGTGTTTGGGGCTTAAAGGGTTAAGCAAAGATTAATGATTTTATTTCATTATACTGGAGTCGAGTCACCTAAATTCGATCATCTCACATTTCAGCCAATTGTAACGAAAAATACAAACTTTGAGCGTTATATTTAAGAATTAATACAGTTTGCTAAACGTATTTGGAATGTTTTGGCATTTGTTTCCAGACTCTGTGTGCAGAGATTGATATTCACAAAGCGCACAAGGATGCCATATGCCAGGCTGGTGATGACATGGTTGTCTCTGGCCATCCACAATCCGAAGAGATCACCTGTCGCACACAGGAGTTGCAGGAGAGTTGGGATGGACTCAACAAGTTGTCCGATGACTACAAGGCACAACTGGATCTATCCTTGCAAGCTAAACAGGTTTGGGTGCATTTAAATCCTTGAAAATGAATTCTTTAGCATTTTGGGATAAACAAAACCAAAATCTTTTAAATTTGAGGATAGGGATTCCGAACGTCACAGATTTGTGAAATTGTTTTCGATAAAAATTAATGTAACTTTATAACACAGTGTTTGACTATACTCTCCATTGTCCAACATAATCAGTATCTTCGATTTGTTATACAACACATGGCTGGCAATCCATCAATTTGTGTCTGGAACCCAAAGCTAGCATTTGTGATAAAGCCGGTTCATCATGGCCGAATATACTTTAGCAGCGAGTGCTGTGTAGTAATATCTTATTTCAAAACAGATTTGATAGTTTCCTAGATTGATTTCCTGGAATATATGTGATTCCGATGATACACAGCATTCTTGTGCTATTTCTGTTGACAGACTTCTCTAATATTGAAGACTTTGTCGTCTTTAAAATCTGCAGTTTTTCATTTTAAAGGTCAGCTGTACACGTTTAAGGCATTATGTAGTGTGTTAGTATGATGTATATCGTGTAAGTGTGCCGCCATCATTTTTATCTCCAAACAGTACTATTATGATGCATCTGAGGCGGAAGCCTGGATGAGTGAGCAGGAATTGAACATGATTGGAGATGAGAGGGGAAAGGATGAAGCCAGTGCTCTGGAGATGTTGAAAAAACATGACATCCGTGAAGCTGCTATTAATGATTATGGTGACACTGTAAAAGAACTTCAAGAAACAGCCGATAAGTTGGTGGAGAGTGGCCACCCAGAGAGGTACTTTAATGCTATAGCATTTCCCAAAAAAGGGCTAAACCCTTCCATAATCATGTTGACTATTTTAAGCCAATAAAAAATAGTAAATATTGCTTTTTTTCCAAGGATCGCACGGGTTATGGAAAACCTGGAAAGTCGGAATTTTAGAATTTCATTTTCCAGGCCTGGAAAGTCATGGAATTTCATTTAGGGTCATGGAAAAATTGACACATTTTAGATAGGGTGGTACAAAAATAACAATAATAAAAAACTTCGTTCGTTTGCACAAATATCTCAGAGTAACAGCTGTTCTCTTCCTTCATCTTGACTAAAATGCCAGCGACAGAGTAAATTAAGAATACCTTTGATGTATTTTGTCTTTTTGGCAAGGAAATGAACAGCACAAGGTCAAGTGATATTGTGACAAATCAAAGTCAGATTTGGATCTATTTTAGTTAGTTTGACCAATAAAAAAAATAATACTTGCACTTTAATATTCATTTTGTGATTTAATAAACGAGAATAAGTGTTGTTAGTGGTTTTAACTTACAGAGATACTAAGGTTGACGACAACAAGATTATCATTAACATACAAATACATTTACTCAAACGCATGGCCTTTTGTCTACAATTAAGCAATCCGTCTTTTTTGTGTTTACAGTGAAGACGTCAAGGTGCGTCAGGCTCAAGTTGACAAGCTGTACGCTGGCCTCAAGGATCTTGCTGAGGAAAGGAGAGGCAAATTGGACGAGACCCTTAAACTGTACCAACTCAACAGAGAAATTGACGACCTGGAGCTTTGGATTGCTGACAAGGAGGTTGTAGCTCGCTCACAGGACATTGGTCAGGACTTGCCACAAGTTGAGGTTAGTTATGCTTTTTGCCTTAGAATACTCTTCAGTTTACTCATGCTAGGAAAACTCGTACAGAGTTTCTTCATACCTGTCACACTGAAACAAAACTAGCCTTCCATTCAACTCCTTTGACAAAAAGGAGTTGGCTTTGAAATGAGAATTACTTTCTCAGTGTTAGAATTTATGAACAGACTCGCCATTTACCTCCTTGGTTAAAATATAATCCGGAATATCAACTTTTGATTGATTTGTAAATCATTTAATCTTTAAAGAATTTTGAAGTATATACCACTGTAAGTTAGCTGTTAGAATTGAGTGCCGAACTTTTTATCTTTAAAAATCAACGACTATATTTTTATTATTTACTATTTATTTTTATATTTTTATTTTTATTTTTCTCTACAAAATTTCTTGAATGTTTCTTTAATTGCAAGTGTATACTGGAAAACTCCTTGAGTTGTTAAATTGTCACAATTTGTAAGGGGTATAAGTGGAAACGCACGTTTAAGCTTTACGTGTTTAGCTTTTACTGACAAACAAATTTTCAGTTCCAGAAATAAAATGCAAACTTTGTTGCTGTCTGTTCTCTAGGTGCTGATTGAGAAATTTAAGGACTTTGCCCGTGATACCCAGACTGTAGGAACTGAGCGGGTGGCCACCACAAATGCTGTGTGTGATCAGCTGATTGGCACAGGTCACTCAGATGCTGCCACCATTGCAGAATGGAAGGACAACATCAATGAGCTCTGGGCTGATCTTCTGGAACTCATTGAGACACGAACTAAGGTAAATATTCATGAGCCTGCGTTACCTGTTGAACTTGAATTGCTCAACTAATAGTGACATTTTACCCACTCACCCAGAGCCCTGACCGATTGCCACGTGATTGTGGATATGCTCCGAGCCACGTTTTAAGGTGGTGGAGCTAACCTTGTGATTTTAATCAACTGTTGTAGTAGCGCTTGTTGAAGTTTTAACGGAACTCAGCAGAGCAGCATACCTTAGGTGAAATGGAAATTTATCGACTTCATTTTGGATGGTTTCAGCATTTCCGTTCATATGTGCTTGCCCATACCACAGGGAACCCAGAGCTCCGCTTTTAGGTAGTGTCTAAATCTGTATGTTAGATATTATGCCTGCCCATACTACAGAGAACCCAGAGCTCCGCTTTTAGGCAATGCCTAAATCTATATATTATTTATCTCCACTAGTCGTAGACTTCTACCAAACAAGCTCTAGACTGATTTTCAAGGTGTCCAACATTTTCCATCTCCACCCAGTATCACTGTAAAGTTTGTTCGGAGGGAAGTGAAAGATGGAGTATGCGTCACTTTCTTCTGACAGAGATCCATTATGTGAAAATGAATACAGTCAAAGAACGAGATAGAAAATTAGACATAGATTAATAAGTTTTTTCCTGGTATGAATGTGTAGTTTGTCTTTCTCTTACTTTTCTGTGAAGTTCTTTGTATCATTGTATATAGCTACATCCCCAGTTTTATTAGGTTATATCTCATTAAAATCATTTTCAAAAGATTAAGGGCAGGAGAAGCCTATTGCAGTGATCCATTTCCTTCAATGTTAAAGCTGAATGAAATGAAATAAAACGCAATCATCTCAAAAAACTTTTTTTATGCAATAACAGATGCTTGATACTGCCAAAGAATTCCACCAATTCTTCCATGATGCCAAGGAGGTTCTGGGTATGATTCAGGAAAAAGAGAACCTTCTAACAGATGATCTGGGACGCGACCTAAATAGTGTGCACCAGCTACAACGCTCAAACCAGGTGTTCGCCTCAGACCTGGCACCTCTGGGACAACAGGTATAATAACCATTAGGTCAAAAAACCCAGTTTATATTTGCGAATTGCCTGCAAGTAGTTGTACAATTTGGAATCGTTCGAGCTTAAAGACAGTTTGATGATTATTTTAATTTTGACACCGTGAATATAGAAAAAAACTGACGTTTCGGAATGTAGTCCTTGGTCGGAGTGGAGTGTGTGGGAGATACGTAGAGAGGTGGTTATATATTAACGACAAGAAAATGAAATAAAGGGATATAAATGTGTGAGGAAAAAAACAAATATATGAAAAAAGAAGTCAAAAAGACAAAAGAATAAAAAGACAGAAAAACGAAAAGACAAAAGGGCCAGGAATGACAAGAGTCTAATTAAATGCAAAGCGTTTATTTATCCGGTTGGAATTTAGATTGATAAAAGTGTGAATAAGTCGCATTTCTTTGGCTTTGCGAGCTTTAGGCCCGGGACAAACATCTAACTTCACATGTGCCGAATCTAATGCAAATGAGGTAGAGCAATAGAATTTGCTCATTAGCACTAGATTCGGCACATGTGAAGTTCGACGTTTGGCCCGGGCCTTAGTGACTGGCAACGATTCAGACATCTCAATACTTTACCCCTGTATTTTGTAAAAAAAGAAATTGTATGCTTACTAATATTGTCGTGATCATACTTCCTTGACCTTGTAGGTCAGTGCAGTGCAAGAAGAAGCTGCCCGCCTTCTTGGTTCATATGCTGGAGACAAAGCCAAGGAGATTCAGGCTAAAGAAGACGAGGTTGTGGAGGCATGGAAGAACCTCAACTTCAATGTGCGAGCGCGGGGGGAAAAATTGAACGATGCTGAAGATCTGTACAGATTCTTACTGGCCGTTCATGATCAGATGCTGTGGATGAATGACATGCGTAAGCAGATTCTCACATATGAGAAGGCAAAGTAAGTTGACAAATTCTTGGCAACACGATTACTACCGATTTTTCCTCCCTGTATTTGGGGACCAAAATATAATTTATTTTGGACGTATTATGATGACGTGCGTTGTTTTTCCCAACGTTCCCTTAATTCATTAACTCCTCATCTTATTCTTGTAAATTTTTTTTAGGTGCAATTAATGGCGATTATTATTATCCAGAAATAACACAGTATTAAAAAATTGGTAAAGAGAAATTGAATTTGGAAATGCGTTTAGTAAAATGTGGATACATTTTGGAAATTATATACCTAGCCAAAGAGTTTCTTGTTGAAATGTGTAAAAGCTTAACCTGTTCATTCTTATTTTAGAATGGGTTATTAAAGAATTACCACGCTTTAAGGCATATTTTATACCTTAAGAACCTTCATAAATTGGGGCGTATGATTTGGTTTTGTCGGCTGACGTACAGAACCTGGAAATTCGAAAAATTTCTCAAAATTTTGGAAAAGGTGTATATTTTCTCGGCTTGACTTCCAGCAACTGAAAAACACCCATTGATTTCATTACAGCAGTTTTCAGACATATGTGTGGTCTAAATTTATAGTGTGATCTTCAAATAGAGCAATTTCACACAATCCCCAGAGACGCCAAAGACAAAAGACGCAGCGGCCATGTTGGTCTTCTAAACAAAAGAAATCATCAAAATTCTTTTGTTCGTGGTACACTGACATGGCCGCTATGACGTCATGTGAAAGAGCTCTATATCAACTGTAACGTATAAAGCCCCATATAAATGGACACAACATTGTTGGGCCCAACTTGTTCCGTCCGTTTGCGTGGCTTGTTGGCACTTGTCGACTTGTAGATGTTCTTGCATAGAGTTTTTTGAAACCAGTCAAACTTTCGGCACAACAAGTCGATTTCTATTGTTTTGTGACTGGCGAAGCTCGGTGGCAACATGTTGCAATCGTTTGCATGGAACTCACAACAAATTTGGCCTCGTGCACACGTCTGCATGCGTATGGCAGGATTACTTTACCAGAATTCATCGGTTCTTTAGACGATCACCAACAATTTTGGGAGTTGTTGGATTTGTTTGCCCGCACCACGCAACAATTGCAAAAAAACTCCCAACATTGTTGTTCTAACAATGTTAGGACTTGTTGCGTCCACTTGCAAGTGCCTTAAAACATCGGACTTTTGTTTGAAGCTGTTACTGAACTAATTTTCTGTCTTAAAAATTTGGTAGAAGGTCTAAGAAATCTGAAATTTTGTAATCAAAGATCTGTATGAACCGCGAGTAATTGTCTAATGGATGTGTTCTAGGGACACTCCTGGAGTGGAGGAGTTAATGGACCAACACCAAACTCGTAAGAGTGAAATTGATGCACGGGAGGAAAGTTTCCTGAGTGTGATAGCCATGGGAGAGGAGCTGCTTAAGAGAAGCCATTATGCTTCCAACGAGGTGGGACTTATGAATCTTAGCACTAGCTCAGTATCTTCTATCAAAAATTTGCAAGGTGGTTACATCTTTCTACTTTCTTATTTTTTGCCAAGATGTTTGCGCCAGCATAAAATCTGAATTCCAAACTGATCTTCTTTTGCGCTGTCATTCTGTGTAATCAGAGCAATCTTATTCTTAGCACTCTCAGTCTCTAGTAAATTTAAATTTCAATAATAATAATAATAATGATATTGATAATGATAATGATATTGATATTGATATTAATATTGATATTACTAATGATATTAATATTGATAATGATATTAATAATAATAATAATGGTAATAATAATGAAGCATTTGTATAGCTCAGTGATCCATATAAAGATGCTTTCACACGCTTTGCAGGTAAATACAGAGTTAAACACTCCAGGTTCTTAGATGGTTTGCTCATTGTGGCTCACATACGAAATACCCTCAGAAGAATAGACAGACTACTACCCCACTCTTTTCAACAAGTGCATGGGTTCTTTAAAGCAACCCAATAGAGCATGGAGAGACGGGACCTACGGTTCAACGTCTTTATCTGAGAAAATACGAAGGTCTAATTATCTGCAGATGTTAGAGTAAAGGCAGTACCTTCTCAGTTATTTTAATACCCTGAGTGAAAGTCTGGCCTTGACTGGATGCCGAACCTTCTGCGTGGCAGACTGGCACTTTACCAACTAGACCGACCGGGCAGCATTTTTGTAAGACAAGGCAGTGCAAGTACAGGAAATTGAATGCAGATCACGAGGAGAAAGCCTTAAGGAAATGCATGTGAAACAAACATGATAAAATGCAAACAAAAAGTCATGACGAGTAATTATGCTTTGCATTATTTACGTCCAGCGAGTCTAATATTAGGAATTTTGTTCGTAACTATATAGATGCGTCGTGAAGCACTGCTTGGTAGGGTAGTAATTGAACTTAAATTTACATGTTTTTTGACAAGTTGATTGTTTTTACAGATCCGAGACAAACTGAACATGTTGAACCGCCACAGGAACGATTTGCTCCTTGAATGGGACAAGCGATGGGAACATCTCCAGCTCAGTAAGTTGTTGTTCTGTAACTGACCCTTGCCGTCAGCCAGTAGATCAGCAAAACTGTGTCCTAGACTGTGAGATTCACGTCCAGCTCCCTGAAGCTCTTGAGCCTTTGAAAGATATTTGGTTTGGTTGACCGAGAAAACAGGATTTTTTTAAAAAAAAAGTCCGTAAAAATTGTTGTTAAAGTTTTGTAAATATGTTGGAGATGTTTTTGATTTCCAGGAAGTGAAGGATCCTTGAAAATGACAAAACTGGAAATTTTTTTCCTATTTCTCCCTTTTTTGTGCGTGCTTTTAGATGATGTCAAAAGTTTAACTGTCATTCCGTTATTGTGCTGTAGAAAATGAAACGTTAAATTGATGAAGCTCAAGTTTCCTTTTTTGCCTCCTGTAGTACTGGAAGTGATGCAGTTTGCACGGGATGCCCACAACGCTGAAGGATGGATGATCCACCAGGAACCCTACCTGAGAACTGACGCTGATGGGGTGGGTGTTAGTAGTTTTGTTACTCCTTGCTACTTTTTGTGTAGCTTTAGTAATGTGTGCTAAGTGTAGGTAGTGGGGTAGGGTGGAGTTTGCGCATCTCTATTCAACCATCAATTTTAGGATGTGGTGATATTTTGAATGCTAAAACTAACGCACCTTTTTCTTAATGACTATCATAATTGCAACAGATCTCTATGCGTTACTTGCATTTATTTCTATTCCTTCCGCTGGATCCTTTGGAAAGGGTTTCAGTTGAGTATACGGACTTTTAAAAGAACTTATCCTAATGAATATAGTTACCTTTTAGGAAAACCTTGATGAAGTAGAAAAACTCCTTGATAAGCACCAGAACTTTGAGAAGCTTGTCGCAGCTCAAGAGGAAAGGTTTGCGGCGCTGGAGAGATTAACAACAGTGAGTTATCTGTTCATTGAAATTTACAAATCCATGTGTTGTGTCAGTTTGAGCTTCTCTTTGCCATATTGTAGTTGTGTACCTGAAGAAACTGAAATTAGTGTTCATGTTGGTTTCACAATCAAGCGAGCATGAATTACTTATCATTATCGTCAACATCATCATCAGTAGTTAACATGATCAGGTCATGATCATTAAAGTTATCATCAAATTATCAGTCATTGACATCGTCATCAACATCAATCACTATTATCAATATTGTTAACATCTATCATCATCACTATCATCATCATCATTGCCATCATCGTCATCATCATCATCATCATCAATACTGTTGTTTTCTCTTTCTCCAGTGACTTTCTTCAATTAGCAGGTCGAAAGATTTTATATCTTTTTATTTTTTTCAATATAGTTGTTAAAGTCAAATAGATTATGAACATTCAGAAAATGATCAACTGTTCTTTTGATTCCCCTTTAACGATTTTTTTTGTTTTTCTTTAGTTTGAACTGCGAGAGGCTCGTCGTAGGCAGGTAGAACAAGCACAACGAGAACAAGAGGAGCGAGAGAGGGTGGAGAGAGAAGAAGCGGAGAGACAAGCTGAATTGGAAAGACAACAACGCGAAGCTGAGGAGGAGAAACTGAGATTAGAGGAGGAGGCTAGGAAGAAGGAAGAAGAAAGACTTGCAGAGGAGGAGAGACAGCGAGAGGCCGAGGAAGCCCGCTCTGGTAAAGAGGCTGAGGTTGGTATCAAAGTCTCTACAGTAATTTTTCAAGGAACTTTGTTACCTGTATATTATGTTATGTTATGAATCCTATTTTCTGATATCTTTACGAACGTCGACGTTGAAGTGGTATTGCAAGAAAGTAGTTTTCAATTATACTTGCTTTTGTTAAAGACGCTCGTCTAGTGTCTACAGGAAGTTTCAAACTTCGACCAGAGAAAAATTTTTTTTAAAGGCATAAACAAGAATTTGCCATTTTAAGGACCTTATGAAGATCTTAATCTTGATTTGGTTGATGTCAATATAATCATTATGTTGCTTTAAAATGTCAATAAGAAGAGCACGAAGTTTATTCTTAAATTGTTTCTTTGGCAGCCCTCTTAATTGCTGTGGTATCTCATTCCCGACTCTTGCCCCTATTCTGGAAAACGATTTTTTCCCAATTTCTCGTCTCGAGCTCTTTATATAAAAATTTCCAGATGTAGATGATCGAGTATTATAAGAATGTATTCTACTATTATCAATAAATAAATAAATAAATTTAAATAAATAAAGAAACAACAGAGTGAGCATCTCTGAAGAAGGGCATGTAGGATAAAAAGGAGTTAGTTCATAACTTAGTGTTTGTGTAACCAACGGGCCTACACCAAGAGATGTGAAGGAAAGTTTTTATGACTTCTAACTGCTTTTCTGTTTACGATTACAGGACATCAAGAAACCTAGTAGCAAAGGTAAGTGTCATGGTTACGTTACCGATTTGCAAAGTATTATTAATAATAATAATAATAATAATAATGATGATGATGATGATGATGATGATGACGACAATGACAATGACACTGATAATGACAGTGATAATGACAATGATAATGATAATAACAACAGCAATATAAGAATAAGAATAAGTAGAACAAGAACAAGAATAATAAGAAAAAGAAGTGTCTTTATTCATATTGATAAAATACATGCCAGTGAGCAGGAAACAAGTAAGCAACCTGAAACAGTCGCAGTATGTTAAAATATCTATTCTATTATACAAATATCTATAATATTATACAAATATCTATATCTATATTGTACAAATATCTATTCTATTCTATTCTTAATTTTTTTATACTCACACCAAAACGAGGCCGCGGTTTGTTAGAAACCTTGAAAACCTAAAAGTGTTCATGTTAAAGTCCTAAAATTTACAATAAAAGGCCCTTAAAAGTTCTCAAATTTCAAACGTTAGATTTAAATAATAAATATTCTTTCTTTTTTTTTTACCTGAGTGGTAATGTCGTTTAATTAATCCATTCTTGTCTTGTGTGTTCAGATGAAGAGGATGGAGAAGTAGAACCCGAGGGAAAATGGGAGGGCTACCTGTGGCGCAAACCAACAATGGATGCACCCAACAAGAAAGCTCCTATCAGGTAAAATGGATCGTTCCATCGATCTCTATCTACCACAAATGTTCTATTTGTATATACAGTAAACCGTCTCTGTTGGAAATTTGCTGTATCATCTATATCCCCTCATCTGGCTCGGCAATTCTTGACAAAGAACTGATAGTGTTCACGACTACTTAAGAACATCTGCTTCTTTCACCGCAACGTAATCACGAAAAATATGCAGGAAAATTGTAGACACTATAGAGGATTTTCATACGATCCCTAGAGACACCAAAGACAAAAGACGGAGTAGCCATGTTTGTGTTTTAAACAAAGAAATCATCTTTTGTTCGAGGTACACCAACATGATTGCTATGACGTCAGGTGAGTACAACGCGATTGGGTGGGTTTCACTTGACGTCATACCGGCCATGTTAGTGACCTTTAACAAAATATATTTTAATTAATCTATATGTCTTGGTCACTAACATGGCTGCTCCGTCTTTTGTTTTTGGCGCCTCTGGGGAGAGCGTGAAAGCAAGCAATGAAGCCATTTCGATATATTAGAATTCCAACTAATTCATTCCTCACTACCAATGTGATTTCTTTTGATTTATTGGTGGGTTTCATAAGGTTCCAGTTCAGCGCACATAGATGGTCAGTTAGACAAAAGAATCTCATAATTTAATTTGAATCTCCTTATTTTACCTCCATCTGCTTTTGTGTTATATCCTCGTCGGACTTACTGAAACCGAGCAACTTTCCTGGGCTTCGCGGACCCAAATTAAAATTTTAATATATCGAAATTGGTCTGTTCTTCAACATAAAGCATGTTTCTCATTTACCCCGTTGTTAGCCTCTTTGTATTCTCGTTAACTTAAACGGGAATTCATTTTAGCTCGTAAACGTCGCCTGATTGACTTTTCGTCCCTTTTACAGGCACTGGAAGCAGTTCTATGTTGTTCTGAAAGATATGGAGCTGAATTTCTACAAAGATCAAAAAGACGCACGATTGGTATTGAGATATTTTTTCTTTGTGTGTCCACAACTGTTGTGCTTGCTTCTATGTGTGCGTCAACTACTGTCAGTGCTTCTCTGATTTTGTGTTGATTTTCGTGTATGTATGAAAAAATTGATAGAATGGTAAACGGTCTTTTATTTAAATAAGGTAAAAACTTTCATATTTCATAACAAAGTATGGTTTTCAAAATATCGGTGTTCTTCTCAGCATTGGTCAAATATTCCTTCAACATGTTGACTGGATAAATTGACCGAGACAGAGTCAGAAATACATACAAAGATAAAAAATAAACACAGTATAAGCTAAATCCTTTTACGAGCCTAAGTGGCCCATTGGAGCCGGTGCTTATCCCCGGTTTCTGTAGTGTTAAGCGGATGAGA
>JAOCPT020396461.1:0-13264 GCA_026546935.2 Palythoa grandiflora | reverse complement strand
TAATAATAATAATAATAATAATAATAATAGTAATAATAATAATAATAATAATAATAATAATAATAATAATAATAATATAAAACAAGGAATCTAAAAAAATACAAAAAAAAATTTAAAAAAAGAAAATGTATCAGATAAAATGAAAATAAAAATAAATTGGAATATCAAAAATTTGAATTTAATTAGAATCAACTTCACCAATTTCCTACCTGCATCTTGTCCCACGGAGACGTGAACCAGTCTCTATAGTCCATAACCCCGCAGCAGGCAGAGTTGCGCTGAATCGTGTCCAAAGCTTCGGTCATTTTCGGGTCGGTTCCATACTGGTTTAACAACATCGGACCAGCACCGAATTTCTTTGTGTTTAAAGCCGCTTCACTCCTCAGAGTGAAATAGATAAGACCCAACACGAGTTCCGTCACAAAAAGAATTATATAAAGAAACGCCACCACCGTAAGCAGTCTGTTGTTTCCTTTTACCACAGCATAGAAATATACTCCTGATACGATTAGCAGTAAAAATATAAGGCCAATTCTTAATCCAAGCTTCTCGGAAAACGCGTCTGGTTTGACGGTGAAATAGTCCCCAAATGGGGTAGGAAGGGTTATTCCAAAGATAATTAAGGCTAACCCTGAGATGAAGAACAGAATGTTAAAGCCCAAAAGCGATCTTTTGATTATGGTCCTTTCATCCGACATTGGGAAGATAAAATTCTACGGATTCCCTTCTGTAGAAAAAAGGAAAAAACATTAGCATCTTGCTGAAAAACCTGTTGTCAAGATTAGTCAGCGGAATCCCTCGTTGATCTAGGCTTTTTACCCCATCTCATCCATTGCAATACAATCAAACCAAAACAAAAATACGAGACATTACAATGTAATAGAAAAATCTTTGCTGCGTCATTGTTTACATTCCGCTTTATTAGCATACAACTTTGTTTTTTGGAGAAAGAACCAGAATAAAAAGAAATTGAGTTTAAAGCTTGAGAAAGGTAAAGAAAGTTAGTTTAACGACCAGAATAATTAGGATCTTTTCATGCAGTTTCAAAGAAAGAAATTGGTGTCAAAGAAAATGCAAAACAACTGGGTGGCAAAACCGTTGATCAGTTCTTACATTCTTTGTAAAATTTCCGAAACTGTAACTAGCATATTGGTCTAATTTTTTCAGGGAAGGTTTATTTGCAAAAGCTGTTTTAGTATTCAGTACTTCTTTTATTTGTATCTCATCTAGAAAGAGAGCCACGTCTGCTAATACAGTAAATATTGTAAACAAAGATTCGCCTAGATACCGCAGTACAATCCACTTCAATCCATGATCCAATCAAATCAAATCTAATACAGTACATCCAATCCAATTAAATACACTACAATACAATATAATATAACAACTTACAGTAACACAATACACTATATATACTATAACATTACAACAAATACCACACAATACAATATCATGTAAAGGAATGTAGCAACGAATCATTCGGTGGAATACAAAACTACAAGATTTAATAAGATTACATTACCATACAATAAATTAAAACAAAATAACAATATACAATGGAATACTTTACAGAATTGAACACAAAAAATAAAATGTTGGATACAAAAAATAAACAATAATTGTAACATTTTGTAATTCCAATACAAAAAAAATACAATTTTATTTAGTATTCCCGCAAAAGAATTTTGTCTTCAAACAGTTATGAAGTTAAATTTTCTAAATCATTTTTGAGGGCTGGGTTAATATTGATTGTGCGCACTTTTATTTTCCTACGATTCGCTCTCATATACACTGAAACTGATTTGAACCGACATCTAACGAATAAATTTGTTAAAAATCGTGGAACTAAGCGAATAATAGGTGTTTTACTGAAATGCAGTACAGGTCGTTTTAATGACAACTCATTTCAGATGGTAATTAAAGCTTTATGGCTAACTAGTGGTTAGAGACGTCGAACATTTGTAAGAATTGAAACTAATTGCAATGAATTAAGACCTGACGTCATTTGTTCGCAGTTTGGGGCAATCTTTGTTTTGTAGTTTATCGTTGAACGCCATTACACAGTTCTTACTTGTAAAAGAGCAATTAAGAATTAGGAGACACAAAACAAGAACAATGTTAAACTGACAGGCGATCGGTTGGTGAGAAAAGGGCAAAGCCCTAAGGTACTGTAGTTAATGAGTCGGTATTGTGAAAATTTAGATAGTAATAACATTTAACCTACCTTCACGTCTAGCTAATGATCCATTATAAAAGGCAAGCTTTCAAATAAACGCTTTCTTTGGAGCGCACTTCCATTACAGGACACAACTTTCGATGCGTCTGTTGGACGCACAAAATTTTAATCCGATTCTAACAGTTTGAACGAATGATCCAGGTAACCCTTTTTTCTGGACTCTGTTCACTACTATTAATATTTGATTATTTTGACGGAAATGCTTTTGTTCATCAAAGTAAAACAACATTAGATTTTCTACGGAGGGCAAACATATTGTCATAGATTTTAGAATTCACACCAAAATTTCTAGTTGCACCCAAACTAGAGCTTGATTTTCAGATTTATCTCACTACACAAGAGCTGAAGATTAGATAAACACCGATAACGATCAGAGAATTGTTTACACAATGATCGCGGTATTTTAGGGCCAAATATTGATATTTTGTTAAATAAACTGAAGAGAACTTATTTTACTATATTCCATGTAAGAAAACAGTTATTATCCTTAAAAGGAAATTATACGTTCTTTTCCCAATTTCAAAAGAATTATTCAGGAGGACTGTGTGATGTGAATACAGCACTAACAGACATAGGAGGGAGCTCTTTATGCTGTAAAAACACACAAAGCTAAAACAGGTGAACCGACAACAAGCGCTAAAAAACAGGTACCAGTCCTTTGTTGAAACAAGCGGCCTGTAAACAGGATTATGACCAGAATGTGTCAGATTTTCTGGAATAATCCGTTATTTTCATACGTAGTTTGTTTATTGTTCTTCTCTATTTATTTCTTTACTTTTGTTAAACTGTTGAAATGAAAGGTAACTTTAAAAAGCTAAATTCATATACGAGCCTAAGTGGCCCATTGGAGCCGGTGCTTATCTCCGGTTTCTGTAGTGATAAGCGGATGAGAGTCATTGACTCCCCAAGGATGGGACACTAATCCCTTGCAGGTTAGCCCCCGGCCGGATGGAAAGCTGAGTCAACTTTGGTGGAAAAGAAGGCCACACAAATGCTTAACACTCGGCTGAGCCAGGGTTTGAACGTTCTAGTGGTTAGAAGGCAGAGATCTTACTACTGCGCCAACCACTTCGCCGTCAAGGTTATGATATTTTGTTTTCGGAGTGAAGAGTTGTCCTTCGCCGGGCTATAATCTCATTTACATTGCTAAACCTTTGGCCATATGGCAATATATAAACAGAAAACAAAACATAGACAAAGATAATCATCGAGTTTCCCAACACTCAGTTATAAAAACTAACAGATAGATTGAGGTACTGTCTAAAAGCGGAGCTTCGGTTTCTATGTAATTGATGGGCATTCAAGGACGGACGGAAACGTTGAAAATTCAAGCCATCCAAAATGAATTTGTTAGATTTACCGCCTCTTGGAAAGTATGGTGCTCCGTGTTAGGTCTGCTATAATTGCAGCTACATAGGGATGGGTCCATACATATTTCTTGGTTCTTTGGTGCCGTGTCACAGATTACGTAAATGCAGTTTTAACCAATGAAAAAGACGCAATTAAAGCTGAGTCCAACCCCCAACCAATTACGAATCTCGTACAAAAACTTCTTCCGATACGCACAGAAACGCCCCATTTCTCCAATTAATGGAAGCCAAAACATGTTTGCACAAAACTAGAATGTGTCGCTGCTTATTTGAGAATTTTATCTTCTTTGCTGCTATTAAGATCGTTTGGTGCATGCATGTAAGATTACGTTAACAACACCGAGGTTTATATTGGGACATCTAATTTTCTTCACTTGTCATTTGCTCTGTTAATATTTACAGTAAGGACATGTCACAGCCCTTCCTCTGATCGAAGATAAATAGTTGTTCGCCAAAAATTGCGCATATTTATAACATATGTCTGATTACCCATTTTTCTATTTAAACTACGCCGGTATACTTGATTTAAAAACTTATTTCACTCATTTCCCAACGGGTTTTACTTTTACTGAATTTAAACACAAAAAACCATAGACAACTTGAAAAAATATAAAAATTCATTTCGGTGAAAAAACCACAAAATGCCTGAGTCGTTTTTCATCTGTTGTCCGTTTAAGTCAAACTTAATTCTTGATAAATTATTTGATGCTTTTTAAATTTTGTTTTTTAGGTGAGAGTAAACACTGTCATACTTGTCGGTTTTTGTTTTCATTAATTGCTCGAAAATATTATTACGTATTGAGCTACTGTATTCTGACGATGTTCAATGGTACGGTTTACATCCTAAGTTATAGGCTAATCTTTGCAGCTACATAGGGATTGGTCGTCCATACCCATGACGTAGATTCAGTTTGAACCAATGAAAAAGTCAAAAATAAAGCCGACCCCAATCTCCAACCAATCAAGAAGTTAGTTCAAAATTTTCCTCCGATACGCACAGAAACGCCCCATTTCTCTCTCTGAAAGTGGACGAGTTTTTCCAAATAATGGAAGCAAAAACGTGTTTGCATAAAACTAAAATGTGTCGTGGTTTATTTAGGAATTCTATCTTCTTTGCTGCTATTAAGATCGTTTGGTGCATGCATGTAAGATTAAGTTAATAACACCGAGGTTTATATTGGGGCATCTAATTTTCTTCACTTGTCATTTGCTCTGTTAATATTTACAGTAACGACATGTCACACCACTTCCTCTGAAGATAAATAGTTGTTCGCAAAAAATCGCGTATATTTGTAACGTATGTCAATTACCCATTTTTCTTCTTAAACTACTTAGACTTGCATTTGATTTAAAAACTTATTTCACTCATTTCCCAACGGTTTTAACCTCTCAATTTGAACAAAGGAAAACCATAGACTACCTGAAAAATCACTGAAAAAGTTCATTTTGAAAAAACCACAAAATGCCCGAGTCGTTTTTCATCTGTTGTCAGTTTAAGTCAAACTTTCTTAATTTTCAAGAAATGATTTGCTGCTTTTCAAATTTTGTCATTTAGATGGGGGTAAACACGATCATACTTGTCAGTTTTTTTCAAAAATTGCTCGAAGATATTAAGAGATTATTAACTGAGCGCGAGGTCTGTATGGAAAAATATCAGACCGAGGTCTTGACAATACGGACCAGGCGCATTGAGGCTCGTACAAAAAAGATCGAGACCTGATATTTTTACATTTTCACAGACTCAGCAAGCGAGGTTAATAATTTGTTTATTATATGACTTTGTTTTTATTTCCGGTAATTTATCCCATGCCTACGTCTACGGGAATCATCGGAACTATTCGACAGTTTTCGGAAATCATCGAAAAGCTTCGGAAACGTTTAAAAACTATTTTTTATGCATTTTTGGATTTTTGAAGATTATCTAAAAATCTTTGGAAATCTTCGGAAATTTTCGCAAGTACTTTAAAATCGTTTTTCAAGTAATTTTGCGAGCTTTGAAAATTTTCTGAAAATCAACGTTGCCGGCGAATACGCGCATATACGGCCCGTCGGCCGAATACGCATTTTGACAGATGACGCGTGAAACAAACAGAATGCAGGAAATTGCAAAGTCACATAATATTATTACTTATTGAGCTACTGTATTCTGATGATGTTCAATGGTACGGTTTATATCCTAAGTTATATCTTTAACCTATAGGGATGCGTCGACCATACCCATTTCTTGGTTCCTTGGTGTGTCAAAAATGACGTAAATGCAGTTTGAACCAATGAAAAAGACAAAAGTAAAGGTGACCCCAACCCTCAACCAATCAAAAAGCTCGTTCAAAATCTTCCTCGAGTACGCACAGAAACGCCCCACTTCTGTCCAGTCTCTGAAAGTGAACGAGCTTTTCCTAATATGAAAGCAAAAACATATTTGCACAAAAACTAAAATGTGTCGTGGTTTATTTAAGAATTTTATCTTCTTTGCTGCTATTAAGATCGTTTGGTGCATGCATGTAAGATTACGTTAATAACAGCGAGATTTATGCCGGAACTTCTAAACTTACTTTGTTGATATTTATGCTAAAGACATGACGTCACACTCCTACCTCTGGAAATAATTAGATGTTCGCAAAAAAAGTCACGTATATTTGTAACATATGTTAAGTACCCATTTTTCTTTTTAAACTTCAACATTAAGTTAGACTTGTCTCTGAATTTAAAAAGAATCTATCACACTCATTTCCCATTCGGTTTTACTTCTACTGAACTTGAATATAAGAAAATCCATACAATACTTGAAAAATAAAACAGTTCATTTTGAAAAGACAACAAAACGCCTCATTTGCTTTTCTTCTGCTGTCAGTTTAAATCAAACTTTGTTAATTTTAATTCAATAAATGGTTTGCTGCTTTTCAAATTTTGTTATTTAGGTGAGAGTCAACATTGTCATACTTTTCTCTTTTCTTACATCTATTGCTCGAAAATATCATTAATTATTTAGCTACTTTATTCTGATGGTGTTCAATGGTACGGTTTACATCGTAATATATCCAACCTTGAGTTCAACGGTTTAACATTAGTAGGAAAGCTATAAATGGCCACAGCTGCATTTCAAGGAGTAATTTGTTTGATGTTTAAAAACTCGATCCAGAGTCTGTACAAACACAAGCATTGAAGATTGAAAGAGAAAGTTTGTCACATATAAATCTGTTTGGGCTTATTTAAGTAAACAACTCTAGTGCTTTTTATTGCTTTTAATTTTATAAAAATATAGCTGTGACTCTTCGAGGTTGATTCGATATCGCAACAGCACAAAGATTAGCCACGTTTACACTTTGTGATAAAACTTTGCAAACTGGTTAATTTCTCCGACCAGAATTCAAAACAAAAACTGAAGATGAACAAAAACTTTATTTATAAAGTACTTGGTATTTTGCTCTACTTCACAAGCAGCATTGATTGTATCGTCTATCCGTCCATTCAGTGGGAACCTAACAACCCCAAGTAAGTAAATTATTTTCTTTTTGAAGAAAAAGAAGAAACCGCAGTCACTTTGAAAGTGAGCCAGTTCTAAGTAATACTAATAGATAAATTATATAAGCGGGAGAGTTTTGTGGGCATTTAAAAATGCAAGCTGCAGGCAAACTGTTCTAAAGCCCATTAAGGTGGGACGCGAAAATTTTATTTTACTTATCAAACGTATAGGATCATTTTTTCATATTGTGCTAATACCTTTTGAAATAAAAGTTGATCTGGCCAAGAAATTTTATGTTTTCTAACGTCCAATATGGAAGAGATCTTTATAAAATTTAAAGATGCTCTTCACGGTTATGATCTCTTTTGTTAACGCGTATACGTTTCATGAATTATATTATGTTCGATAAGCTTATATAAAAAATATATTAAACATGAACTTTGCCAAAACGAGTTGCAATAAAAAATAAAGTTAAATTATTTGAGAGTCAGTTTTAAAAACAAAACAAAACAACTTTTAACTTTATTTTATTCACGAATCAGTTTAACTTTCAAAGTTCAGAAATCAGTGTTAAATCAAATCAAATTAAAGTGAAACGTCTATATTCAAAGAAAATATCGTCTGTTATCTCCGACACTTTTCTATTGTGTCCACAAACGTCCTAAATTAAAATTTGCAATAAGAAACGTTTTTGCTGAATGCACGATGCTGTCACAAAAATAAACACAGTTTGCTTCCGGTATTGCCAAAAGGACATCTGACGCTGCAGTGTCCTTTCAGATTTTTCAGTTCCATCATACTGTAAAATCAAATTCCATCTGGTTTCCAAAGTTTCGTCTTCTCAGCAACACTTCCTGCAATATTTACCTTTTATTAAGCGAGTTGAAGGGCAGCAACCTAAGTTACGGACCAAGGTTTTTCCACTTTTTCTTATCCCTGGCTCAATACACGCGGGCCGTGACGCAAAAAGCAAGATCCGCCCTAGCTAATTTCCGATATATTTAGGCGCGCAATACTGGTATGGCACTTACTTCCACTTAGGTTAGAAGACAGGCGGGAAAATGCAGGAAAATTTGAATGCGCGCGCGAGGAGCTCACACTCGAAAACAACAAGCTAAGCATAGAAGTGTAGCAGGCAAAAACTACCTTAAAACTTAAAAGCGAAATTTCCAGATAGAACGCAACAGTAAAAGCACAACACACACAGTGAACCCGAGAATACATCTTGCAGAGAAATGCGCGCACAAGGTTAAATTGGATATTGTTGCACCGGAAGAACAAGTGTTACTCGATTCTTGAGCGGACCGCGTCTTTAAGCCTGATTCACACTAGCGACGTAAGCGTAAGCCCAATCGCAAGCGCAAGGACCTTCACACTAGAATACAAGCGACGCAAGAAAGGTGGGTACGCATGCGCCGTATTCGTTTTTTTTGCGCTTGTGCTTGCGATCACGTTTTCTCGCTTCACACTAGATTGTTCTTGTGTTGCGATTGCGCTTGAGCTTACGTTTTATCGCTTCACACTGGAAGTTTTCTGACACAAGAGCAATCGCAAGCGCAAGACAAGCACAAGAAAAATAAAATTTTCCTTTTTCTTGCGCTTACGATTACGTTTTCTCGCTTCACACTAGATTTTTCTTGTCTTGCGATTGCACTTGAGCTTACGTCGCTAGTGTGAAGCAGGCTTTACCATCGTTATCTTCTCACGACTCGGAAATGAGTATATTTTATAAGTCGGGAAATTATTTCTCGTCACAGTAACACTAAGGCCTCAAACAAGGTTTCACTAAGTGATATTTTCCGCCACTTTGTTTGAATTGATTTTCAGTAAAGCAAAAAGAAAAAAAAAATGGAGAGTTCCGTTACTTGGTCCGTAAACGAAGGGCTGTCTTCGTTTAATCGCAAAAGTGGCAAAAGTGTGACGTCACGAAATCGAACTTTAACGCTTAATATTACAAAAACTAAACATCACACAATGATAAAATTTATATCACAGTAATCAGTTCAATAGGTTGAATCAGTTAAAATGATAAAATTACCATGTTATTTTAGGCTAGATTTTCCTTTTAAATATTTAATTATTTTTTAAAAATCAGTCAGTGAAACGGATGAAGTTGATCCCACATTTTAAAATTAGTTGATGGTAATCGATACTTTAACAAAGATTGCGCTGATTGATTTTTATCGACTCCCGATATCAATCAACTGATCTGTATCAAATTTTTTAGCATCGATTGTTGGAAATACTGATTTGTTACGTCTGGAGTTATTTCAGAACCAGCTTTCAAAATTGCCTACAACAACTCACCGGTAAGATGTAACTTGCACTGAAATCGTGGATCTGATTTCTCCATTATGAGCACCATGTCGTTCACAAGTTCCTGCTCTTGTCGCTCAATGTCACCTCTTTCATAACTACACTCCTCTTTCCCCAAATAGAATTCTCCAATTGTGTTCTCTCGACACGCTTTTGGCAAGTCTCGGATGAGGTATTTAAACATTGAGAAAACGCATTTAGGATTGAAAAATCATAGCAAACTTAAAACTTTGATACAGTATATGTCTAGCATTATTATAATATTATCTACAGTGTTAATGATTACCAGCTTATAAAGCCGGATAAACGGCTATTTAATGTCGCAGCTGTTACGTTAGGTTCAAAGTTAAGGCTTGAAACTTTCCTGAACTGTAGAACTGTTCTATTTTGTTAAGTGGACATTTTTTGTTAGTATAAATCATCTGTAATTTATCAAAAGCTTTTCAAATTAATTTTGATATGTTTTTTCAAAGATTTTCAGACAGCAAAGGTTTTATTGAAGAAGTTCTACCCTTTTCGAAGATCAGCGTGGTGTGTCCCACACCTGTTGCTATAACAACAGAAATGCAATACAACCCACAAAAGGAGCACTTGTACGAAAATATTTGGATAGTGGACAAGAAATCATATGATAAATGCAAAGTTAACTTGCGTCTACCAGGCAACAGGCCGTTGCTACGGTGTGACTCTCCGACGTCCCTTAAGTACTACACATTTGTGTTCCAGATGTATTCTGCTACCTTAAATGGTCTGGAGTTTAAGCCGGGAAAAACATATTATTTCATCTGTGAGTATCATTATACCTCGTTTCAGTACACAAGTTCACAATTACCCGCGCTTATTGCCAAATGGCAGGAACTTCCGTTGGTGCGAGCCCTGCGTTTTCATCATAAACAACACGTTGTGTAGGCCTTTGACAGAGCAGCTAGCAGAGTGCTTTCGTTGATTTTTTTTCGTTGATTCTAAGTAGCTTCTTCTTCTTCTTCTTCTTCTTCTTCTTCTTCTTCTTCTTCTTCTTCTTCTTCTAAATAATTAGTCGATAAAGGAATATTCTGCAAATTTGTGAAAAAGTTTAGGATTTGGACTGGGATTTTCACAGCAATGATTTCAGTTCAAAACACCCCTGTGTAAGAGCTTTTGTTTGAAAAGGCGGGTGGACACTTAATCGAGCGTGGGCGCTTACTTAGTCAAATACGTTAATTTTGGTTTGATAACTTTAATATCCTACATGAAAAACGCCAAGCACGCATCAGAAGTTTAATCCTTTTTTTTGGGTTTTGCTGATTTTAAGCACTGGATATACAAGGTTAATTTAGCCAACAACGATGCTATGACGTCCGCTTCAATAGGCCCCGCTCGTCAGAGGATTGTTCCTCCTTTGCAAAATGGTGCGGAGAATTGTGAATTTGTCTATTGCGTAGTGTTCATTATACAATCGCAGCAGTTGTGGCGAATTTTTATCGTCAACAGAGACTTTCTGTTTGCTTTCACTTTGTGTGACACTGAAGAACGCTTACAAATACATGAAAACTCCACTTTGAGTAAAATTTAGGATTGAATATGTTTTCTTATGTATTCTACACTTGCTATATATGTTTGTGTTTGTTGTACAAATTTCTTCCAAAGTCTAACAATTATTCAAGTAATTTCAAGTGATTAATTACCGTTATAGCCTAAAATTTTAAACTTGGTACAGCAGATAGATTTAAAATTCTTGAAACAAAATTAATCTTATCGTGTGTTTACATGACACCGGATCGAGTTTCAATCAGGAATGAACTCGCTCCGATTTCTTTATTCCCCCTCTTGAAGCTCTGCATTTGAGTGCACAGTGTTTACATGACTCCGGTGAAGTCACTCCGGATCGAGTTCGCACAGGGTTTTTGTTCCGGATCGAAACTTTCATTCCAGTGCGAGATTCCATTCCGGAATCCTATAAACGGAAATCGAAGTTCATTCCGGAACAAGACCAGTCTCATCCCCAGAACCTTCGATTGTTTGATCAGCGGGGCGCTGCCTAGCGCATTCACACCTTGATGTACAAATCCAAGATTGCGACCATGATGCTGACCTGAAACAACACACCTTTGCTAATTTCGTTTCTACCATGTTAACGTAGAATGAAATCCAATTCGATCCGGAACGAAACTCGATCCTTTGTCAAGTAAACACAGCATTACTATTATTGAAAACGTGTGGTGGTGGCCGTACGGGCAGTCATAACTCGTACTCTCAATACCCTAAACGACCAGTCTCCTCGCGAGTAAGAATTTAAAAAGAAAAAAAATGAAGAAAGCTAAAGTAATGATGATAGTAAAAGCTATACAGATTTGGGCAGTTCAGTTTTGCTGTCGATTCCTGTTGGAAAACAATAGCGAGAAGGCCTATCTCAACGTGACGTGCGAGTAGACTGTATTGGGGACTCGAACGCGAGCAACGCGGGTTACGAGTCAGTGATTTTGTTTTCAACTAGTCGGCGAAGCTGTTTTCCTTGTTGCTTAAATAAAGTTGATACATTCGATCAAGTTTTGAATTTGCTCAACAGCTCCGAATTTACGTAGAACCAAGAAATATTCTGTGTTCCCACGGTTACGTACTTTTATTTCAAATAGATAATAATAGTTATTACCAAAAGCATGTGCATTTAGATAGCAACTCATGGGATTGAACTTTTCAAACACCACAGCCACATCTGACGGCAGCAAGAGTTCACTCAAAAATGTCAAAGGAGGGCACTGCAAGTCGCACAGGATGAAGCTTGCTTTCCATGTCTGCAGTTTCGGAGTTGGTAAGTATGCCGAGTTTAGGATTCCTTTTCGAACCTAAATGGCTTATTATACCAGCGTCCATTTCCTGTTTGTCGTAGTTTCATGTAGATGAAAGTCATTGATTCCCCCTGGACAGGAAACCAATATTTCGCAGGTTAGCCACCAGCAGAAGCTGATGCTTTATACAGTTGGGAAGATTGCAACAATTAAAAGTTGCATAAATTTAGATAAAGATTTCTTATTTGCTCAAGAAATATGTTATAGCGTGAAACTGATTCAAGGCTCTTGACCTTAGGTTTCAGTATCAGAAAAATTAACGACTTAATGGTTTCTTAACAGGAAAACTATCTTTGTTGTCGGTTTTTGTTCTCCTCGTTCTTGTTTCTATGTGGCATCTAAAGTGCCCAGTAAAATCCCGAGACTGAGATTTGGCGAACGAGCAAGTGACAAATGGACTATAACGCCTAGAAAATAAGATCTTTTTCTTGAACTTGTAGATAAATCAAAAGCAAAATTGAAATCTTGTTTGAAGTTTTTGTAATAAATCCACTTAACTGTTTTCCTGCGCAACAGTGAGAACATGTTTAATACTTTGTTTTTCCTTTTTTGATTTTCTAGCTTGTCGAAAGAAGAAGCTTCCCTCCGAATTTTAAGAAACTAAGAGGAAACAGTTATGAAATACCTAAACAATAAAATGCAAAAAAAAGCTCAACAGGTAACAACGAGAAATAAATAAATAAATAAAGCAATTCAAAACAGAAAGTGTTGCATTCTTGTTCAAAGTTTCTTAAAAGGTTGTTGATGATGGTTGGAGAAATGCCATGCAGGGACATTTGTTTAGATGCTTTACACTACTACGCTATCAATTTGCAAGTTTTTATTTTTATGTATTCATATAAATATCTTCTTTAATATTCATATATATAAAAAAACGGTGTTCTGTAACACGTTTTTATAGAGTATTTCAATGT
This sequence comes from Palythoa grandiflora, assembly GCA_026546935.2. Lineage (NCBI taxonomy): Eukaryota > Metazoa > Cnidaria > Anthozoa > Zoantharia > Sphenopidae > Palythoa > Palythoa grandiflora. The sequence goes on along the minus strand of JAOCPT020396461.1, from coordinate 140 downwards.
CAGTACATGACGACATCTTGCCAACATCACAGGAAAGGAAACCGAACTATGACGTAGAAGTTCATTTGAAGAACAATTTTCGCCAGTTTTTCTGCTTGTTTGTTGTTCTTTCGGTATCTGATAGTTTCCAGTTGGGAAAA
>JAOCPT020395579.1:0-13267 GCA_026546935.2 Palythoa grandiflora | reverse complement strand
TTTTTTGTATGTTAAACTACATCTGAATGGCATTCCAGAAAATTACTTTCTAAAACGATTCCGCTTGTCCCGTTCACTGTCTGCAAAAACAAATAAAAAAGAACAAGAGACTACTGGTAGCCTTTACTTGGGCCGGTTTGATACATCATGAGAAACACAGTACTAGTCTGGACATTCCTCGGAAAATGTAGACTTAGCTTCAAAAAGAAATTTCGTTTGGTTTTTGTAGTTGTACTTTACAAGTCGCCTCGCTGGAATGATTTACTTCAGAAGTTCAAGTTCTTTATTGATTAAACTACGAATCAAATAAATGTCACTTCACTGGAGAAATTCTACTTTACAGGCCGCATGCATGGCTTGAGTACTTACAATTCGCAACCCTGGCGAAATTCCTGAGCCACCCATTAAAAGACTCATAACGTCAAGAATGAGTATTGCTCATTCATGAAGGACGAGAAACTGCAAGTTCACTTCGGGCCAACGTATTATCACCTCCTTCCCCGATTTATCGTGCCAAGAAATGCGAATTCGAATCCACTAACCTATCTTATACCATAACAGACTCTGAGAGAATGAATGAATTTTAGATTTGAAGAAACTTTATTTCCAGCCATGAACGGCCATTTTAGATTAACACACTCCTTTGTACCTCTTTTGTTTTGTTCACGTTCTTATAAAGGTTTAATTCGTAGAAAAATTTGCAAAAGCGATTGCAGGCCAAACAAATTAGTTTTTGTACTATTGTTCCTGTTATATTAAAAAAAGAAACGACATAGCTCTGTTCCCAATCGGTCCGTTATTGATGTAAGTTAAATAGATTATCAATAACGACCAGCAAAGGAAAGTTTGCAGAAGCGAGAAGGCTAGTCCGTTCCGATGATCCAATCCAATGATCTGATTCGTGCACGATCCGAACCAGGTTTTTTTTCGACGCCGCACCAAGAACTGGTTTGATTTAATTTGTTAGCAACATGAATATCACCATCAGAGTCCTGATCCTCATTAACTTCTTTGCCTAATTTCTTCACTGTTTTCATCAGATTTTTTACTGCTATCGCTGGTTAATGACTTGAACTGATCAATACAACTGAGCAGTTATATCGAAATTAACTTCAGGAAAATTGTCATTTGTCTCTATATATTCACAGCGAAAAATGCCTTCAAAGCGACCTCGTCAGTTTACCGGTTGGTGCAGTCTGTAAACGTGAGTTAAATAATACCTAATTGCCGATTTTGACCCATAAACGAATACCACAAGCATCCCCATTATGTCGATATGTGGAGTAAAAATCCCCCCCCCCCCTCCGGGCATGTTTTGTCAATAAACTTTGATAGTTTGGGACATCAGTTTTGCCCTATCAGCCCTTCTCTATGAGTCAGCTCTGTGCCATCACGTGCTTTGCTAGAATTGTTAGATTTGGGATACTAAAAAGGTTCTCACGAAAATTAACTATTATTTCATTGCGCGCGGCGATATGTAATTTATTTTCGAGTGTTCAAATTGGTATCTCACGAGTGAGCGCAGCGAATGCCTACGTATACGGAAAATCTTCGGAAATCATCGGAACTATCGGACAGTTTCCGGAAATCTACGGAAAGCTTCGGAAATGTTTAAGAAACCGTATCTTATGCATTTATGGGTTTTTGAAAATCTTCGGAAAATTTTCGGAAATCTTCTGAAGTGTTCGGAAAATCTTCGGAAATTTTCGGAAGTACTTTAAAATTGTTTTTAAGTAATTTTGTGTTATTTGAAAATTTTCGGAAAATCAAGGTCACTGATTGGCTGAAAAGTGATATTTACACACGTAGAATTATCGTATTTTCATGTGTGTTTAGATACGACATTTCTTAGTGGTAGAAAACCTTATAAGACACTCTTCTTTATATAATAAAATGTAATATGTTTCGTTGGAGACCCTCTTGGGATGTGAAATAAAAAGAGAATAATACATAGGCGCGTGGAGATATGGAATTTATTTTCGAGTGTATTCACGAACCAGTGAGATGTTCAATTTGAACACAAGAAATTAAATTTCATATCTCCAAGCGACTATGTATTATTCTGTTTATTATATAAACATTTACCAGGAGAAAGCAGTGCATAATTTATCCTATGCCTACGTGTACGGAAAATTTTCGGAGATCATAGTAACTATCCGACATTTTTTGGAAATCTACAGAAAGCTTCGGAAAGGTTTAAAAACCATTTCTTATGCATTTATGGTTTTTGAAAATTTTCTGAAAATTTTTAAAAAAATATCTTCGGAAGTGTTCGGAAAATCTTCGGAAATTTTCGGAAGTACTTTAAAATCGCTTTTAAGCAATATTGCGTGTTTTGAAAATTTTCGGAAAATCAAGGTCACTGATTGGCTGAAAAGTGATATTTACACACGTAAAATTATCGTAATTTTACGTGTGTTTAGATACGACATTTCTCAGTGGTAGAAAACCTTATAAGACACTCTTCTTTATATAATAATAATAATAATAATAATTAATTAATTAACTTCTATAGAAAATTTAAACTAACTCTGCACAATGTAATATTTTGGCGACTTGAGAAGGCGTAAAACAGTTGGAAAGTGCACTGCCTACTTTTCTGGAGGTCTAGTATAGTAATTTCAAGATCTGTTTTGATTTTCTATGGTGTAGCTTTAGCCCTAAAAACAATTGAACTGAACACTGACAAAAAGCACGGATGAAGGGGAAACAGAAGTACCAAAAGCAATGTGCAAGAGAAAAAAGTTAGACATTACTGATTATAGCAACTCCCATTAATTACAAACACAGTTTCTCTTAAACACAGTTTCTCCCATAAAAGAAATCTTGAATTGACAAATAAATTGCTTTCCAAACAAGTAAAAAGTTGTTAATTTGCCAGTTCTTTTCTCAAAAACTAGAAAGTTCATACAGTTGCCAGTTCATTACCTCATAACAAAAGGTCCATAATGCAAAAGTTCATGCACATACCTTCTCTCCCCTGGCTTGCACTCTCTCTTCCAGGTATGTAGCGAACCCCTCTGATAACCACTCCTCAGTCCAATCTTTAGCACCGATCAGCAGGCCAAACCACGCATGCGTAATCTCGTGTGCCAATCGCAAGTTCATTCCGCAATCTTCCGCCAAAATTGATTGTGACAGAAACACGACATTTGGACTGTAGAAATATGAAAGTTTTGTTCAGGGTGACCCCAAAAGATTATCTTAAATGTTTCTTTAAAAGAGAGAATAGTTTCAAGTTCATTACTCTTCTCTTGGTTATTTATTGTTTTTAAGCTAAATCCTTTTATGAGCCTATTTGGCTCATTAGAGCCGGCTCTTACCTCTGGTTTCTGTAGGGCTTAAATGCATAAGAACCATAGACTCCTCCTGAACGGGGTATTCTATCATATGTTAGCAGCCAGGAGATGCTGGTTCTCATTTTAATACAAATCGCGTAAGGATGGAAATGTAGGTCAAATTTGGTGGAAAGAACGTTATACAAATGTTTTACGCTCAGATAAAAAAAACCCGGGGTCTTGTGACTGGAGGGCAGAAACCTTGCCATTACAACAGTCATGCTGCGGTATTTATCATTAAATATATTAATAATTGTTATACTAACCAGTGCTACGATTGGTTGAAATCCATGAAGTGATTATGGAAAACCTCACAGAATTGCACAATCATTCGCTTTCAAACAATTTTCACTAGTTTCTAAACTAATATGGAAAGCAAAGAAATTTCTGGCCTAACTCCTCACTAAGAGAAACAAATAAACAATCAACATCCTTGAAAACTTGCCATCAAATATAAAATCAAATAACTTCTATTTGACAGTGATGTATATCATAATATTATGTATGTACAAACGATGTCAGAATGTAGTGAGAGCAAACGCAACGTCACTGGACTGGAATTCGTGGAACAGGTTTCCATTCTTATCACATTTTTATGCCTTTTCTGCATCGATTACAGATTATAGACCAGGACCAAATATAATAAACAGATAATACTAAACGTTACGAGCTTGATATCATTTTTATTCACGAGTTTTTCATATCATATCATGGTGAGTCTGTTAAACGATCTAGGGAAGATGAAACAACACAATAACACAAACCGAAAAGATTTATTGAAAACATCAACACAAGATACCAGCACCAGCAATTGACACCCCCTAAAAGTAGGGACCCCACCACACAGGAATGCAGTCGAGGAAAAAGGGTCGAAACTGGACGGTGTGGTCTCCTCCTGATGATGTCGCTGGTGCTGCATCCTATGCTGGCTATATTTCATAATAATAATAATAATAATAATAATAATAATAATAATAATAATATAAAGGCTTTTGGGGCATTATACAAGCTCAATGCTCTAACAATATGAAGATTTATTGATTATTTATATGAAGATTTATTGATTATTTATTGATTATTATTCCATCATATGAACCGGGTGTTTCTCTTTTCTTATCTACATTTTTTCACTCATTTGATATTTTATTCTGGTTGCTTTTCACCTTTATTACTTTAAAAAGCCTTAAACAAAGGTCTCACTTTTTACGAGTTGCTCCGGCTATCATTTCGATGTCAGAAATTTGAATATAATCTTTCGAAAATTTAATAAGCTTCGAGTTTGAAGCCATGTTTTGTTGTTTGAAAAAGGCGGGAGCCGTGCATCGCAAAATTAGTGACATGATAATACAAGCAATGTGATTGGTTAAAAGCATTTATAACGGGCTTTATTATTGGACCATTTCACTGTGACACGATAATACAAGCAATGTGATCAGTTAAAAGCATTTATAACGGGCTTTATTATTGGACCATTTCACTGTGAGGTGAAATCATATTACTTCACTGATATGGCTTTTTTCAATGATGCAGCTTTTATTAATTGTACGGCTTTGTCACATGGATATGTATCCACCTAAAATGAGTACTGAATTAGTTAAATGGATATTTCTTGTGATAAAACATCGGTCATTCGACCCACCTCTTGAGTCCCATGCACGCAAAGCAGCGGGGCATGACAATAAGTGAAAGTCTGCTGAATGGATATGAGCCAATCAGTTCACACGAAGCCTTGAGATACTGTGGAGCACAAGTAAGCAATTGTCTAGCTGCTCTGTCAATCAAGCTGGGTGCTGCAAAAACTTGGCATGGAATTGCATCAAAGGTTCCTTGTGCATTTAAACATTCAGCAATAGGGCCATCGCGACACTCAAACCAGCCAATAGCAAGGGCCAGGGTAGAGCAAGGCAACGGGGTTCGCATCTCGAAATGGTAGGTAACTGAAGTGAAGACAACAGTTTTAAGTAACAGATCATATTTTTTTAAGTCTTAAATATATTGACGATAAGGAAATATAGAAGACATCGACTTAAATATCCTGAGGTCTGGAAATATTAAGTAACAAAGTTTGAGGCTGGGAAAGATTAGTACAGAAAAAATTATTTTTTGCCCTGAGCGGGATTCGAACCCATATTCCCTGGATTTACTAGTCAGGTGTGCTGACCATTACACTATCAGGAACGACCACAACAGTAGATTAGCCTCTTCTCTTTTTTAACGAGATTTCGTATGACAAATTTTGAGTGCACTATTGGAAAAACTTATAGCGATGGGATAAAGTTGAGTAGATATTTAATCCTATCTTTATTATAAACTGTGGTATAATGATCATGTTCAATATACTACATCACTATGAGAAAAACATCACAATATCGGATATGTACCTTGATCATTAGCTGTGTTATGGTCCAAGTTCACTCTGTTTCCACTCATCAAGACAGTACAGCCTCTTGGAACATGAATGGCTGCCTGCCAGGTTGACATGGCAACAGGGGGTTCCTGGCAGGGCATCAGAGAGCGGTTGTTGATATAGGCACCAGGCGAGAAAACACACGGTCTTTTTAGGGAATCAAACGAATATTTCAGTGGTTTGAAACAAAAAAGTGCCTGAGCTCGGTTTCTTCTATTTATAATTTTGTTTTGAACAAAGCAAAATGTAAAGATCTTAACTAATTTAGTATAAAGTTGTTTGCCTACGATCAACTGTAACAGCAAGTAGGTTTTCTCATCTCAGAAAAGTAACGTTTATACACACTTTAACTGCCACACTCTCCTGATCAAACTGTCGCATATCCCCAAGGATCTGTTTTCATCACTCACTATACAAAGCATTATCGATTTAAGGATAACCAGGTTCTTATCAGATACCCAACTTTAGTGAATACTGAATGTGTGACAAGGTTTTTCGGTTCCAAATCAGTTTGGATTGAAAATAAACATTTAGCTCAGTATTCCTTCATATTTCTCGACATCTCCTACATGTCATTCCTGACGAGGGCTGCTGCCATATATTCCAACACAATAGGTTCTTTGCAGGAAATGGTCACGTGCCTAGATACCACATAGCAACCAACAGGTCCATTGCAGGAGTTGGTCACGTGCCTAGATACCACATAGCAACGCGCAACTGGTGAGCAAGGAAACCAGTGCATTCACATGTGGAAAGAAGCAAGTGAAGCAACAAGTGTTTGCAGAATCATCAACATTTCGGAAGTTCTTCGGCTGATATTTTCAAAGCATTTTTGTGGCACAGGTTAGAGTGATCTGTATCATATTGAACTGCATAAAAAATTTCCTGTGTCTTATGTGCTATAAATTTTTTTAAGGACGACAAGAATATCCTTATTAATGCTCTTTTGTTAAAGTCGTGTTAGATAATGCATTATCTTACCTGCCATCTTGATCTCCGGCCCAAGTTAAGGACTGTCCTTCTGGACTAGTGTGGTACTTGATCCAAACACACCTTGGCCAGTCACTTGCAGACGCCCCTGGTTTCCAGATTCTTACACACCATCCATGAACTGAATACTTGAGGCCCTTGTAAGGCAATGGCTTTTGCGATTGGTCAGTTAACAATTTTAGAAATGCACCCTGAATAGTGTCATCCATTGCTCTGACCTGTGTACTTTCTTTCCTGGAATCCAGCTCTGACTGTTGCATGATGTCTTCGTTGCAAGAGTTACTTGTACTCCCTAAGAACTGTATGCTATAATCTTGTGGAATGGTAACTTCATGAACAGATTCTATGTTTACTAAGGTACTGTCCAAGCACAACTGGAACTGTCTGTTGGTCACCTCTTCATTTGTAGGCCTTAGAAATAGAACAATACTACCATTCAGGACGTGCTCTTCAAAGTTAACTTTCAGATCTAAGACATAGTGTTCTACAAGGACTTCATCAACATTCGCCATTAGTGGTAAGTCTTCACTCTTGTCCCACTTACTTTCCACGCTACTCACTGAGCTTGAGCTGAACGTTCGCTTTCCTCCAAACATCTCTGGGTTTGGGGGCAAATAATGAAAACTATTCTTAGTATTTCCATTATTTGTCTCACTGGAACAGTTTATGTACGTATTTAATTGCTCGTTATCAGTTGCTGATTCAGTACTAGCGCTTGGTCGCTTTCGTGAACGATGCAAAGATAAATTCGAGTCAGGAGTTTCTTCTTTCTTTTTATTTGAATCAGGATCAAGGATAACTTTTTGTAGACGTGGAGGTTCTGAGAAACAGATGCAACTTTGGAATTCATGTGTTTCTGTCTCCAAGGTGATAGAGCCTAAATCATCTTCCGCACTGGAGACGTCTGTTTTCTCCCTTTTTTGTAGAACTGAACAATTGTTGTAAGGAAGCTTTGAAAATATCTGACAGTTACACTGAGTGTTCGAAAGATTTGGCTGGGAACCCTCAGTTTTGCTTGCAGATTCAACATTGGTAATGTAACTACATGGGTCATTATGACAATGAACATTCTCTTCACTGCAGATTACCCAATCTTCAGGTAACTGATGGTCAAATTGTGTTCCCCTTTCTCCAGGACCATCAAAATTACAAAAACTATTTTTTTTGTTATCTACATAGTTTTTTTCACAATCATTTCTATTTGCTACATAGTCACTACTTATGTTTTCCTCTTCATTCTTTGCACTGGAAGCCTTGCTTTCACTCTGGTCAAGTTTTACATCTGGCAAGATGTTGTTTTCATAGAACTGAGTAGTTCTGTTACTACAAGTATAGCTCTGGTCAATCTCAGTCCATTCAGCAGCAGAACTATTCGTTATAACGCAATTATCATCTTTTTCCCGAATTACCTCTGACTGGACAAAAGACGGCAGTTCTAGAATTGACATTTTATGCGATTTGTTCTGACAAGATGTTTCGTTTGGTGAGCTTCCTGTAGTTTCTTTACTTTCATTGCTACTCTCTGGATTTGTTGCTACACCTGAGACTTCTGGGGGCCATGAGCTGCTGCTTCCAACAGAAGGACGAGAAAAAACTTTTTCGCCTTTATCATCATCAGTCTGTGACGACAATGGTCTAGAAGTGTTTTTAGTAAATGGTACAGACAAAAGGCAGAGTCCACACTCCCGGCTCAGCCCTAACAATACGTGGCAAGTTTCCGTATAGACTTCTTCAAAGGTCCACTCAGAAGGCCCTTGGCCAACTGGCTTGTTTGAGTATACAGCTGTAAAACAAAAATACCGTAACTATATAACATTTAAAGAAATCGTACAGATATTGGAAAGCAAAATTCCAAACTTTTTCTAGACCTTTGCCAAGTTCTCCCACACTCGAAATTAGATCGGTAATACTTTCAGACAAAAGTTTTACAAACTAAAATTGTTTCTGTTGCCTGTGTTGCATGTTCTAGTTTTGAAAATCTTACACATAATGGTTGATATCAAACTTTGCCAGCTACTCCGGCCTTTATTTGCCAACTATTTGTTAAAAAAACTGTATACAATTGTGGGTTACCTTTTATATTGAATAAACAAGTATTTCCAAAAACGTTTTTTGGTTCTGCAGCTTCTTTGCTACAAAATCGATCGTTAAAGTTTCCGTGCCAGCCACGCCCAATGAAGATGAGTGGGAGTTGGTAAGTTTGGGGCCAGTAGCGTCACTTCAGGAATCATCGACTCTTCATTTTACTGTTTTGTTGCACTTCTATACAAACCCGATCATTTTTCGGTTTGTTTACGCCAAAAAATGATTGGGTTTGTATGGAAATACAATGAAACACTGAAATAAACTGGCGGGAAGAATAGACGATTCCTGAAGCTACGTCACAACCTGTTCTGGACCCAGACTTAGCAACTCCCGGTCATCTTTGTTGGGCATGGCTCGTGCAGGAAATTTAAAGCTCGATTTTGTGGCGAAAATGTGATAGAATCGAAAAAATTTTTTGGAATAGTCTTCTAGACATTCTAGAGATACCAAAAGCGAAAGAAACGCTTTTCACCCTATAGACACTTTAAAAAGTCATAGCTCAGGCAATATTCCTTTGTACCGGTGTTTTTTTTTTTCCTGAAAGTCACAAGCGTTTACAATGATTGGTAATGGGAGTAAGTAGAGTTCAAAGACGTCTGTGCTCCAGAATGAAAGAAAATACATTCTACGAGATTCATAATTTAAAATTTTCTGGGAGCAATCAAGCTTAGACTCCTCAGCCCTAGAAATTTTGGCTGAATCATTTGTTGAGAGTTCTGCACTACACGGTCATTCCACAAGTATTGTCACCTACTATTAAAACGATGCTGAGTTCAATGAATACTAAAACTATTTCCCAACTAACCTGAAGGTATTCCTTTTCCTGAAAGCCTGTTACCATTCTCTCCAACAGCAAGGTGAATCATATATAGTAAGACTGGAAAAGAAGCCTCTGGTTTCTCATCTGAATTATCAACAAGACCTGTAACAGCAATCGGCATCAGTTCACCAGGATTTACTTGAACTTCATCACAGCTGTAACCTAAATTATTGCCTGCGAACCTTGAATTAGATTTTAATTTAGTCTTGACATGGTATGCTTGCATCGCTGAGATGTTTTGAAAGTGAACCCCATACACTTTCCCCGGTCCTTTGCATCTGTCCCAGTCAGAAATCAGATCTACCAGTTGTATATTTGGATTAGCAAAGCTTGACCCTAGTGCTACAAACAAAACTTTAGAGCAGTCTGATGAGAAATCCATCAGTTTATCCTTGATATTTTTTCTCGAATTTGCATAAGATGTTTTATCACAGTACACTGAAACAATTATGTAGTTGCACTTCACATCTGAGGCTTTGCGCATGTCAAGGTTGGCAGCCACTGCTCTTGCTAACGATGCTGCTGGCGAGATAAGCAAGCTCTCGGTCTGCTCAATGAGAATCAACACAGTCATGGACGACACTACTAATCCTGGGTGGGTCACCTGAGGCAAAAATGTACAACACTAATTAGTTCTCTTCAGTAGCATTCATACACCTTTCTTAGAGGGACCTTCGGCTGTCCAACAATATTATTCTAAAGAAAGATTTTCCCTTACATTATGTCCATATCGTCAGCTCACATTTCATTATTCTTTGTATATAGCTCATGGTGGCTGGTTGATGCAGTGGAAAGATCTCTGCCTTCTAACCACAAGGTCCCAAGTTCAAACATCAGCTCAGCCGAGTGTTGAACATTTATGCACATGATTTTCTTTTTCATCAAAGGTGATTCAGCTTTCCATCCTCCCAAGATCTGTAAAATGAGTAGCAGCTTCTGCTGGGGGCTAACCTGCAACGAATTAGTATCCCGTCCAGGGGGAGTCAATGACTCTCATCCATTCAACACTACAGAAACCAGAAATAAGCAATGGCTCTAATGGGCCATTTAGGCTAATAAAAGGATTTAGCTAGATATAGCTTATGCTGAGCGATTTTCTTGACCAATTTGATAGTTTAAATTTCCTGCATGTCACCACCTTGAATGTGACGTGTTTTGGTTGTAGCGGCAGACCCCTACTCGTTCATCGTTATCATTTTAATCGAGAGTGGAGATTGGCACTGTAAATAGCGGTGCACGGGAAAGTCAAACTGTAAAAGCAATTGATTGGCGTACGCTACATGAAAATAGTCATCAAATTTGAAATCCTGATGTGGACACATGCTAAAAAATCTTTAATTTAAGACCAATATTGTTGTACAACCGAGCATCCCTTCAATGATGTTTGGTGGAAGATCTAATGAAGAGTTTGGTGCCAACAAAAAATAACTTTTTCTCTTGACTTTGAAGAAGTTGGTGACTGGATTAACTGATACAGAACAGTGGATCAATGCAGCAAAACTGGATGTCTATAAATTGTCGAATGAGTGAATTAGTGAATGTATGGAAAGATATGATGCTTAAAGGATGGTAAGTAGATGAAAAGATGGACTGTCGATTGAAATATGGATGGAAAATAAATGGATGGAAAGATGGACTGGCGATTCGCGTATGGATAGATAGAAGAATGAGTAGATGGAAAAATGGACTGGCGATTGGAATATGGATAAAATAATAGAAAAATGAGTGGATGGAAAGATGGCCTGGTGACTGGAATATAGATAGATAGAAGAATGAGTGGATGGAAAGATGGACTGGAGACTGGAATATAGATAGATAGAAGAATGAGTGGATGGAAAAATGGACTGGCGATCGGAATATGGATAGATAGAAGAATAAATGGATAGAAATATGGAGTGGCGAACAGAATATGGATGGAAGAATGAATAGATGCATGGATGACAAGATCGACTGGCGACTGGAATATGGATAGATAAAAGAATGAGTAGATGAAAAAATGTACCGGCAAGTGGAATATGGATAGATAAAAGAATGAGTGGATGAAAAGACGTACAGGCAACTGGGATGTGGATAGATAAAAGAATGAGTGGATGGAAAGACGTACTGGCAATTGGAATATGGATAGAGGAATGAATTGATGGGAAGATGGAGTGGCGATTGGAATATATAGGGAAGGAAAAATGAATGGATGGAAAGATGGACTGGCGATTGGAATATGGATAGATAGAGGAATGATTGGATGGATAGACGGATAATGGATATGTGAAAAGATTAATTTTCGAATGGAATTTGATTGGAATTAAAACAATTTCTAATCACAATAATTCTCAAATGGATGGACAGACTGATAAATAGATTAACTGTTTATAAATTTATCAATTTATACTAAACAAATGATAGAGGAACACATTCTAGTATAGGTGTTAAACATCAGAATAAACCCTGGCGACAGCATTGACGATCAATACACTTGTTCTTGTTGTCAATTTCATTTCACTGTTCTTGTGATTTAGAGCGTAATTCTTTTGCTAAACAATAAACTCCACTGGTCCTTCTTTACAGCATGATAACAAAAATTATCAGCCTCTTTGACAATAATTCCGGTGCTTCTGCTTCTTTTGCTTTGCAGTATTGAGCTCGTCGTCCTGTTCTTTTCTTTTCTTAAATTTCTTCTGCATATTCACCTCTTATATTTTCTTAATGTGCAGCCCAAGGAATCACTTTCTTTACTGGGAACTCTAACACAAGACAAAGGTCTATCCGCACATACAGTGCCAAGTTAAAAATTTTCCATGCATGCTACATATATGCTATTAATTTAACACTGCATTTTATGTAGTTAAAGCTAAGCAACACAGAGTTTGAGAACCTTTGCTCCGAATACCTGTACAAACCCCAAATCATGAACAAAGTGATATACCAGTAAATTTCCCTGTCTTTAGGCAAGATTCCAAATTTTTCAAGCCCCACGCAAAGTTCACTGACTTTCCCCTTGAAGTATTTAGTTTTTTCCCGATTTTTCACGATGTGGCAACCATGTAGTAACCAGTTCATTAGCTAACCTTGTCATCTCTACTTTCGTTTGTCAGCTTACTGTCAACATTCTCTCCTCCCAACAAAACCAGACCCATTTCCCGAGCCAGGTCTGGGAAAGACTTGGCACAAGCAGACCTCACAGACTCTTCCAGCATCTTGACACAACTCCCATGATCCTCTGGTGGCAGCAAGATGGACAACATAAGATGAAGGTCAGCAACCTGGGAGCCTGTTTCATACACTTCCCTCACACTGCCAGACAAAAGGCAACTGCACTTCGTTTTCAGCCAACTGGCTTCCACAGGCCAATCCTGACACACAATGCAAAATAAAAAGTTTTGTTGAAAAAGATTTGTCAGGGATAATTTGAGAGATAAGATGACTCTGACCAATCAAACAAATCGTGAAAACGGACGATTAAGTAGCAGACTTGTTAATACATCAAACAAAAACGACAACGTTAAGTTTCTGTGCAGATATGTTTTGGCAGCATCCTCTGCCTTCCGTCAGTGTTTTAACCCTTTCAGCCCCAGGCAATTTATCAACATCTAACTTCTCCTTACATATCTCAAAGAAAATAATACAACTGGT
>JAOCPT020394693.1:0-13268 GCA_026546935.2 Palythoa grandiflora | reverse complement strand
TCCCACGGCGATGATAATTTGTTTATCTACATTACTTCAAGTTTGTATCTACTCGCCGACGCATTGAATAGTTTTTTAAAAACTGTTTATTGAAAGTGTAGATTATTTGATCGTGAACTATGTACTCATTGGGTGGCCATGTTTTAAAAACAGAAAAACAAAATTCTAACGTGGTTTGTACCTGGAAAGATAACTTTTTATTCGAACCACAGGACAATGCTATTGCATTTTACTTTTTTAGTGTCCATTCTGATAAAATATTACTGGAGAGGTCCTGGAAAAATATACAAAGTGACGGTGTGGTGTGCAAAGTACACGAGGATATATAAAACAAATTATGCAGTAATGTGACAGGTGGCAATCCATGTGCAACTTCTGACCTATCTGTGATTGGCTCTGCCTAATTAGATTAACTTTATCTTTGAAAAGGTGTTAAAGTGTCAGCGAGAGACCACCATAATTTTTCTGTGAAATGTTTGTTTGCTTTTTTCTAACATATAGAAATTTGGGTATTTTGATGACTTTGAAAGGTTATAACTTTGTCTGTTTTCAATGAACCAAATTTTCGCTGCTTATTGAAAATAGCCAGATGTTCAAAAGGATGTCGGGAATTTTTTTGTAATTGTTTTTTAATAGAATTATTCGGACCCGAATCAGTAGTTGATTTAACTTATTTTCTAAACTTTTAAAGAAAGGTGCTGTCAAATTTGAACCACCTTTTAAAGTATGACTATTCAAGAAAAAGACATTTTGACAGCTGTTAACCAAATACGTGAAAGAGTCAGCGTTTAGCAGACAAGAGGTTCTTTTGCGAATTTGACTTTGAAACGGGAAAAAAATATTTTTTTCTTAGTTTTGCCAACAAAGCAAGAATCTACATTTATTTGACTCTAGAAAGGACTAAACTTTCTAGGGAAATCATTTAAACATGATGCACAAATGATATTTTTGCCAAACATACCTCTATCCTATTCTGTAACCTTAAGCACCAAACACAACAAATGTGGCAATGATAAATTCTCCCAACTGAGCTCCATACTTTCTACATATTACTTTTTTAGGCAGTTTGGGAGAATTTGGCTTTTCAACTTCCATACTGCTTATTCCACTTTATCAATTCCTTATTTCTTATTAACAGTTATATCATTTTCTTTGAGTTATGTAAGGAGAAGTTAGATGTTGATGAATTGCGGAAAGTGTTATTATAATGCTTGATTGGTGTATTGTGTTGTCTTTCAGGTTTAGTGAGGCAGCAGATACGTATCTTGATCTGCTTACAATTGTTCTGGAAAGTGATGTGGTAGGAGTTATTTTTATCAGGCTCTGTTCTGCTACATTAAGAATAATATGTAACTGTCTATTAAGGTTACCGTATACCTTCAGTGGTGTTTTGCATCAAAACGATACAGTACTAGTGCATTTGTCTTAAACCATAGATACCTAAACCCCTTTATCAAATTGAAGCTTATAGAGCTGGCTTTCGAACTATACTAAAAATTTTGAATTAAAATGAATTTTTAGGTTTTTTTACATTGTCTAAAGATGAGTGACAAAATCGCCTTTCGAGATTTCCAACTCAAAGGGAATTAATTTGTTCGTTTCCCCTAAAATTTGCATGGTAACTTCTTCAATATATGAAGAACAAAAACGTGTCTGCGTTTTTTGTTTTTCAAAAAACTTTTTGTTTTAGATCAATTTTTGTAGGGTCTCTAGACTTTTTTTTCAACCCTAATTCGAAAAAGCGCTGTAACTTTCCTCTGCCAATTGAATATGAAAAAACGCAGACACGTTTTTTTAGCACTTATTGTCTGGAAACTGGTGGATTAATTAAATCAACAATATCAATAATCGCTTATACTTGTAACTATCGAAAGGCGATTTTGTTGCTTGCTTTTAGAGAACGTTTTTCAATAACTGTTGCACTTATAAGCAATATTCTATACAAAATCAGATTTGATATATATCTAAAATATTAAGTGATTATGATGGTGGTGATATTGATGTTATTTATGACACTAGTGGTGATGAAGATGCAATGATAAGGATGATGATAAAGGTGGTGGTGGTGGTGGTGATGATGATGATGAAGATGATGGTGATGAGGATGATGAAGATGATGGTGATGAGGATGATGATAATGATGTTGACGATGATGGTGATGAGGATGTTGATGATGATGATGGTAATGAGGATGATGGTGATGATGATGATGGTGATGAGGATGATGATAATAATGATGACGATGATGGTGATGAGGATGATGATAATGATGATGATGGTAATAAGGATGATGGTGATGATGATGAGGATGATGATAATGATGATGATGACGATGATGGTGATGAGGATAATGATAATGATGTTAATGGTAATGAGGATGATGGTGATGATGATGGTGATGATGATGGTGATGAGGATGATAATAATGACGATGATGGTGATGAGGATGATGATAATGATGGTGATGATGATGATGATGATGAAGATGATGGTGATGAGGATGATGATGATGATGATGACGATGATGGTGATGAGGATGATGATAATGATGATGATGGTAATTAGGATGATGCTGATGATGATGGTGATGATGATGATGATGATGGTGATGAGGATGATGATAATGATGATGATTACGATGATGGTGATGAGGATGATGATAATGATGATGATGATGGTGATGAAGATGATGATGAAGATGATGGCGATGAGGATGATGATGATGACGATGATGGTGATGAGGATGATGATGATGATGATGGTAATGATGATGATGGTGATGATGATGATGGTGATGATGATGATGATAATGATGATGATGATGACGATGATTGTGATGAGGATGATAATGATGATGATGGTAATGAGGATGATGATGGTGATGAAGATGAGGATGATGGTGATGAGGATGGTGGTGGTGATGATGATGGTGATGAAGGATGGTGATGATGATGATGGTGGTGGTGGTGGTAATGATGATGATCATGGTGATGAGGATGATGATAGTGATGAGGATGATGAAGATGAGGATGATGGTGATGAGGATGAGGATTATGAGGATGGTGGTGGGGAAAGTGCTGATGATGGTGAGGAGGACAAGGATGAGAATGATGAGGATGGTTATGAGGATAAGAATGATGATTATGAGGATGATGGTGGTGATGATGATGATGATGATGATGATGATGGTGCTGATGATGACAATAGAAATGTTAGAACATTTAAAACAAGTAACAATAGTTTTGTTGACTTTGGCTTTTCAGCTGCCATCAGGTTTGATAGGTGTAATTGATCCCAACCCATCATTGCTGTATCAGGAGTGTGTCTACTCACTGCTATGTGATGGAAGATATGAAGATACAGTGACTGTATGTGACAGGGCTCTCCACACCTTCATTGAAAACAAACCTAGTTCACAACAAAGGAAAAGATTGCAAGACAATCAAAATGTTTGCAGTAAGCAATAAATGAATGTGTTTAGATCTTTTGATATTATTTTCTTTCTTTATTTAGTATATTAGAATTCAGAAACCAATTAAAACAATTTTCTGTGTGGTTTAACTGTGGATGCTTGCCCTCTCACATCAGGTACTGAAACGTCAAAGCCATCAAAGAAGAGGCTGCGAGAAAGTGTTTCAGTTGATGATGGAGAAAATGAAAGTAGTTGCACCAATGTCCTTCCACAAGATGCAATCTTGCTTATGTACAAAGCTGATGCTTTAGTACAGCTTAGTGAGCCTGTGAAGGCTTTGGTGTGTTTAGACAGGTGAGTAAATAGCACTGCTAGAATATTCATATTATGGTGATTGTGAAGATTATGATGATGATGATCGTGATAATGATTATAATGATAATCATATTTATTTATTTAATGATGGTGGTGATGATTCTTTTGACACTGATATTGATAGCGATAGCAATTGTGATATAATTTAATAATGATGGCATTGATGATAATATTGATGGTGACATTGATGAGGTTAGTATATATATATGACCATCTTGATGATTCAGGGTGGTGTTGATAATTTTGTTGAGCCCAAAGCATGACAAAATGACATGTTGTTAAATTCTCCCAACTGAGTCCAATACTTCCTATATAAGCAGTTTGGAAGAATTTGTCATATTCAACTTCAACAGCTTATTTCACTTGATCAATTCTTTGCTTCTCATTACCAGTTCTATTGTTTTGTTTGAGTTCTGTAAGGAGAAAGTTAGAGGTTTGATAATTTGCCTGGGGCTGTAAGGGTTAACACTAATATTGATTGTGACATGCATCAAGGATAGTAACAGTAGAAAATTAATGATAACACTGATTGTAGCATTTGGAATAATACTGGTGCTGCATGATATTAGTACATGTTGTTAATGATGATCAGATAATATAGATTCTATTCTGATGTTAGTATTTATTGATATAATTATATGTTGTTGTATTTCACAGGTGTCTAGATACTTTATACCAACATCAACTGGAGAATGATACACAGGAAACCTTAGTCGAACACACAGAAATAATACAGTCTCAAAAGAGACAGAGGATTGACGACAAAGGTATTTTGTTTCAATAAATTTTAGTAAATCAGTTTATTAAAGATGATTTATTATTATTTATTAATTAATTAGTGAAATTAAATAAAAACTTTTTTGTCTTTTGAGTTATTTGTTTTTAAAGGTGACAGAAGTGTTACATTTTTCACTGAACTGAATGTTATTACAACTTTCATCTGACAGTGACAGGTTTGACCAAAAAAAATGGCAAGAACTGGCAATTGATTTTGTGTCTGTAGTCTAGACATTCACAACTGTTAATTTCTACAATTTAATGTTGAAAATTTGGACAGGCTTCCAAAAATAATGTTTGCACACATACAGGAATGATAAATAAATATGTTAATTATTATCTTCATTGTTATAAAGCTTGTAATTGAAGAGCTCAATACAGAAATGGCCTAAGTGACTATTTCAGGTCTAAAATTTAACTTACAATTTTCTTGAATTTTTTTGCACTTACATTATCTCCATTGAAAAAAATGCTATTCCTGCTTTTTTTTAAAAAAATGCTTTTAAAGAAGTGGAAAACAACCAAATAAGATTTACTAAAACCATGAAAAACAATTGCGCAGCATAGCCTTCCCGCCACTTCTGATTTCATGTTCTTATAAGACTTGAGCCACCCACAGCAACTGAAAAGTTTATGTGGGGGTTGCCACGGCCCTTGAAAATCCTGAAAAGTCCTGGAATTGGGGAAAAAATTTCCAGGCCCTGGAAAGTCCTTGAATTTGGATTGTGGTCCTTGAAAATCCTGGAATGAGCAAAAAATTTCTTTCTTAACTTCCAAAAATAATAAAAATAAGCTGTTTGTTAAAATATTTTTGATGTGATAACATCCTAAAACAAAAACCGCAACTCTGGGAGACTTGATTTTTGTCCAAAAACAAATCTTCTAAAACTTTTTAATATAGTATCCATACTGTTGAACTGATTCTTGAAAAAAATGTGTAAAGCATTCAAGTTTTATTTGATCAAGAAGGTCCTGGATTTGCTTGAAAACGTCCAGGAAAGTCCTTGAATTTCACATCCAGTAAACAGTGCCTACCGTTAGTATATTTTAGTGTGACACACACTGCTCACATACCTTTCTCTGCTGATTTTTCAAGAGTCTGCAGATAATGAAACTTGCAAAGTTTGCCAACTTCTCAATTTCAACTGGTCACTGGTTCAAAAATTGAGATTTTCTTGGCTTATCTGAAACTGGGCTTGGCAGGATAAGGGTTGAGGGAATGACAAGTTTTGGCAAGCATATATAAAATAGCTTTTTATGGAAAAAGAAAAATTAAAGAAAAATTTCAGAAGTACATTGAAATCGTTTTTTAAGTAATTTTGCGAGTTTTGTATTGTACTGTTTCAGGTCTTGGTAGCACACAAACGTATTAAGTTTTACAGTTTTTAAAAACTAACTTAGTATAAGCTCAGCGTTTATATTTGGAGGGGTAGTTGTGACTAGGTTTACACGGGTCCGTTCAAGTTTTAGTCTGTTTCGAAAACTGCGACAATTTGCCTTTGCATTCACAAGGGGCTTCCATTTCTGTCCTGATCTGAGGCTAGCAAACTGTTCAAGCTTGGGACCTAAAAATAGTTCTCACTTTGGGATCGGTGCAGTTAAAACTTTATACGAACCAGCGTAAACACTGGGGCCGTTTTGATGTTGTTTTGATGTTGCCGTTTAGAGTTTGTGTGGTTTTGGCCTGGGGTCCAGCTTTACAATCATAATTTATTATAAAAGGCGATAATTGTATTGAAGAAAAAACTGTATAAAGTACAAAGAAAGCCAAATTTAATTATGAGGAAAGAGGCTACAATTGCATCTATTGCTATCGTAGTGGGTTTGACTGGCCTGCTTCAGTTATACTGAACTGCTCCAAATGGTGATTGTTTCTGATCAAATTCATTGATTGAGCCAATGCGCTTGGCTTAACTTTATCCTTTAAACTGTTGCCATGCTAACTGGCCTTTACCCCGAAAGTCAGGAGAAAAAGGTGAAGAAAGTCATGAATTTGTCTCGTCCCCTCTGCCCCGTGTAAACGCTGATGCAAACTGTTTCAATATGAAGACGATCTCATGTAAACAGTATTATGCGAACCCTAAAAGAAGAGCGGAATTGAATAAACCCGGATAAATGGAGTCTGTCTACCAACAGGGGTACCAATATTTGGGGGGAGTTTCATGTATATGTACGTAAGAGTAATTGTGTGTTTTTGCGAATATTGCAATAATCCTACTGTATTCTTTTTTGTAGCTGTTACGGAAGTTCGTGTGAAAGTGACGAATGTGAATGACAATTTACCCGTGTTCTCAGCAAAGAAATATAGAGCAAAGGTAGCTCTCGACACTCCTGTTAAATCAAAAATTATTCAGCTTTCTGCAACTGACCAGGATTATGCTGGTACAAATAAACAAAACTTTAATTTCACCATCATTGAAGGCAACGATGAAGAAGCATTCGAGATAAACCACGCCAACGGTCTAATAACGCTAAAGAAGTCCCTTACAACAGTTTCTGCAACCCAGTTTGAACTTAAAGTAACAGTTTCTGATGACGACGAAAAGCAAAGCAAAGAGCCAGCCATTGTTGAGCTAAATGTTTATCTTCCTGATGGGCCACCAAAGTTCTCAGAATCTCGAGTAGTTGTGAATGTCAAGGAGGGCATTCCAGCCAATGGGAGAGTTGCTCTTGTTCGAGCTGCAACTTCAGAAGCCCTTACTTATACGATTCTTGAGGGAAATGTCAATACTATGTTTAAAATTGAGTCATCAAGTGGAGCAATCTTGGCAACAAAAACTTTGGATGCAGAGGAAAGAAAGAAGTACGAACTGTTAATCCGGGCTCAGGATACACGAGACCGAAGTGCACAAGTGACAGTTGTTATCAATGTTGAAAACATTAATGACAATGCCCCCACAATCCCTGATGAAGTAAACAACAACCTAGATCGTAGAGTTATCGGAGAAATTGTTATAGATGATGTTGTCACATCTTTAGAGGCTTACGATAAAGATGGAGATTCTATGACATACAAAATTAATGCAGCTGCAGAAACATATTTTTATGTTGATGGTAAGGGATTATTGCGAGCAAAACGTGCTCTTGATGACCTAGGCTCTACATATTTACTTACCGTTACAGTAGAAGATGATGGAAGTCCACCACTCAAGAAGGAAGCAAAAGTACGCTTGGTGTTTGTCCAATACCGGCCAGATCAACAACCAGTTAGGGTCGATGTGTCAGAGGATATCAGACCTGGAACGAAACTTGCCAGAGTACCGAGAGTATTTCCTGGAGGAAAACTGTCAATTGTTTTTCCCAGTAATAGCAACTTCACCATTGATAGCATGGGATGGATAAGGAATCTTGATGCATTGGACTATGAGGAGAAGCGATTCTACAGTCTGACCTCCCAAGAAGTTGACTCAAAGGGACGCAAGAACAATGTTGATATAGAAATTACTGTTTTGGATGTAAATGATAATGGACCTGAATTCAAGCTTGCCAGTACATTTGCATCTGTTAACAAGAATGCACGATCTGGCGCTGAAGTTTACAAACTTAGTGCCGTTGACAAGGACAGTGGATCTAGTGGTATTTTGGGTTTTCAAATTATTTCAAAATCTCAACCCTTTGCAATAAATCCATTTACCCAGATTGTGGAAAGTGTTGACAGGTTTGACCATGCCAAATACAATTGGACTGTTCGCGCTTTTGATTTTGGCATTCCACGTCGAATGAGTGATCCAGTGTCAATTGACATAGCTACTACAAGAATTCCTCCTCGATTCACAGAAAGTAGTTATTCCTTTAAAGTGGATGAACATTCTCCAACTGGAACAAGTATTGGTCGTGTGTTAGCTGCAAGTGATTCAGGGTTGAGGATTGGTTATGAAATAGTAGAGGGAAACTCTGGTAACAAGTTTCGCATTGACTCACAAGGACAAATCTATGTAAACTACATCTTGGACTTTGAAAAAGATCCAACAGTGTATAACCTAAAAGTTCGTGCGAGCGAACTTATTCGAACAGATGCATTAAAATCTGAGGTGGATGTTAAAATTGAACTTGAAAATGTTAATGATAATGTACCTAAGTTTGATAGTCTACTCTATGAGAAATCAATACGAGAAGATGTTCCCCCAGGTACTTCAGTTCTCAAAGTGTCTGCAAAAGACTGTGATTGTAGTAAACTCTGTGATTGTTCACTGGGCCAGTTAAAATATAGTTTGAATGACGAGTTCTTTGCCATTGATGCAGACTCCGGAATAATCCGTACGAAGAAAGAGCTGGATTATGAAAAATCGAAGAAGCATATTTTCCAAGTATTTGTCACAGATTTTGGGAAGAAAAGAAAGCCATATAAGGAAATGTGTGTGGTGGAAGTGAAAGTGGGAAACACTAACGATAATGCACCCGAGTTCTTACAGCGGGATTATAGTATTCTTGTAGCAGAAGGTGCAACACAGAACAAAGCTTTGGCAGCATTTCAAGCACGAGATTTAGATGGTGATGAAGTTAGTTACAGCATTAGTAGTGGTGGTACATCGCCTTTTCAAGTGAACAGAAAAACCGGAATTCTCACATTAACTGGGACGATTCCTTCTGATAAAACCCAGTATACGTTACGTATAAGAGCTGAAGATCAAGATGGAAAGCGTGGTTCAGATGCTCGTGTTGTAATTAAGATTGAAGACACAAACAACCACAGACCCAAGTTCACAAATTGTAATGGTGGTCAGGTCAAGGTGGAAGTTGAGGAGAATCAACCAAGCTTAAAAATTTTTCAAGTACGGGCAACAGATGAAGATCGAGGAAGGAATGGTGAAATAGAGTATGGCTTGGAACAATGGACTGGCTCTTTGTTTAAAATAGACAACACAACAGGAGAGATTAGAACAACTGCTATGCTGGACAGAGAGAAAGCTCTAGAAAAAAAATCATTCAAATTGTTTGTTTGGGCCCAAGATGGTGGCCATGGTAGTATTCCGGCTGAACGCCTAATTTCTTACTGCACAGTTACAGTTGAAAAGAAGGATCAAAATGACAATTATCCAATTTTCTTAACACGAACATATGACGGTAGTGTGTACAATGGCGCTTCCATTGGAACAACTATCTTAACAGTGAGTGCTTCAGATGAAGACGAAGGTGCAAATAGTAAAGTACAGTATACTATGCAAGGTAGTGTTTATTTTCGCATAGATAGAACGACTGGGACAATCACCACTAAAGCAGATCTCAGCACAGTCACGAGCGCATTGACAGAAACGTTGACTGTTACAGCCTCAAACACGCAACCCATGGTTGGAGCTCCAGTCCAGCCACCAGAATCTAAAACAAATGTTCAAATTACAATATCTCCCAATCAGCCACCAAGGTTTCAGAGGGCGACATACACTGCAAGTGTAAAGGAGGATGTTCCCTTGAACGAACAGGTTGTAACAGTGAAAGCAGTAGCACAACAGAACGATCCTGCAACTGGACAACCATACCCCGTAATTTACAACCTAATTAAAGCCAACAAGATTGCAGCAGAAAGTTTCAAAATTAGAAGCAATGGAGAAATTTCGACCGCAGGAAAACTAAATTATGAATCAACGAAGGAGTTCAGATTGCAAGTGCGAGCAGTTGTTGATGGCGAAGATAACCGATTATACGCAACTGCGTTAGTTATAATCACAGTCGAGGATGTCAATGACGATTCTCCCACCTTTGTTGTATCAAACTACCAAGCAAGAGTTCTGGAAAATGAAGCTGTTGGTGAAAAAGTAATAACAGTTGAAGCAGAAGATTTAGATACCGGAGCTGGTGGCGAAGTTGAGTACTTACTAAGCGGGAAAAATAAAGAACTTTTTGCTATTTCTGGAAGCTCTGGGGCAATTACTACAAAACGGAGTTTTGATAGGGAAACAAAGAAGAGTTACTACGTCCCATTCGACGCCAAGGATAAGGGTCCTGACAAGCAGTTTTCTTCAAATTCTTATGCTATAGTAACAGTTGTTGATCAAAATGACAACAAGCCTTTGTTTAACCAATCGGTTTATGAACGCACAGTGAAGGAAGATAGTCCAATAGGATTCTCTATCATGGAAGTAATTGCCAGTGACAACGACATTGGAGAAAATGCACGTTTAGATTACTTTATAACTGGAGTTGACGGTGCAGTCTTTGGAATGAAAACAGTTGTTAAGCCTAGAAACTATGGGCTTCTGACGGTTGAGCAACCCTTGGATTATGAAACTAAACAGGAATACATCTTTCAAGTTATTGCTACTGATAGGAAGGACAGTGCAAGTGCTACCATCAAAATTAAAGTAAGTGCTTGTACCAAATTGTCACCTCTAATTTGATTTTTGATGTTACAATCAAACTATCCCTATGCTGAGTCACAAATATGCTATTTGTTATGCAAAGAATGTACCCCTTTCAATACAAAATACTATTAGGTAACTCTTTTTCTGCCGAGTTTCTAAAAGTCAAACTCACAATTTTTTCAAAAAAAAATAACAACTGCAGAATTTGTTGAAACAACGAACATTTTCAGAATCTACTTGTATAAACAAAAAAAAGGAATGGTCAATTTGTAGGGTTTCAAGGTTTTGGTCAAAAGTTAGGACTTTTGTAGTTTTTGTGAAATCGCTTTAAGGTTACTAAACACCTTGAGCAGCGTTTCTAGTTTTAATATGATATCTCGCTTGATATTTATGACAGACCCATAAACCTATATATCACTGGAAAGTTTATAAAATTCTGTAAATGAATATATAAATTATTTTGATATATTTGTTATTGTAAGTCCCGAACTGACTCTCTACTTTCGATTTCAATTTTTGCCTAGCTCAGATTTTAACTTCCTCTAGTGTCTGTTACCTTTTTAACTTCGTCAAAGTGTCGATAAAAACCGTGTCGGCGCTTTTTGTATGTGAAAGCCGATCATTTTTTATATTTGTTTTTAGCAAGTTGCAAATATTTTTAGCCGAGAGGCACAGAAATCGATTAATACAAAATCAACCAGGACTTCTTTTCAAATTTGCCGACACGGTTTTGCTCTTTAAGTATTTCTCTATAGTCGTGCTAAATTTTGTGGCAAAATAACAAAAATTTAGCAACCATTGATATTTTTTACAACTCTCATTTGTGTAAGAACTAGAACCGAGAAAACAGCCGACTGCTGGTAAAAAATTCATTTTGCATTTACTCGCGAATGAAATTAGCTATTGGAAAAAATGGTTTTTTATTCAAAAGATCCTTCTCAATAAAACAACATAATTTGCTTTTTCAATTTTCATGGTTTTTTTTACATTTCAACCTGTTCAGTAACCTTAAGCAGGGCAAGGTTTAATAAGAAAAGCGACATCCTTTTTATTTTCCCAAGTAGAGTCATCAGTCTGTCACATCAGTGAACTTATTACTGTCAAACCTAAAACTTCCTACAGTCTTCGTTCTAATAACAGTACACTTTTACAATATCCGCAACAGAAATTACTGTCTACACTTGGCGCTCGCTCCTTTGCTTCTGCTGCCCCGTCACTCTGGAACAAACTGCCTGCTGATATAAGGAACGTTACATCCCTTAATGAATTTAAGAAAATGATTAAGACCTTTCTTTTTAATGTAGAACTTTATAATTAGTTGATTATTTTATTCAATTTGTTTCATATTTTAATTAATTCTGTCCATTTTACTCATTTAATTTTATATTGTAAAGCGCTTTTGATCGACTTCGGAAAAAGCGCTATATAAGTTTTAAAATTATTATTATTATTATTATTATTATTATTATTATTATTATTATTAACAAACATCCTAGGGTCACTCCCTGGAGTTTATTAGGATCCCTCATTTATTGTGTTTACTTTCCCCAAAGGATGTGCAGTACTTCTTTGATTTTATTATATTGATGTAATATATTGATGCTTGATCAATGATTTTGAAGTATTCTTCAGAACGAATAGTACGACATGAATCAGAGCTGTATAGGACTGTTGGTAAATGTGCGAAGCCCTTCCGTTTGTAAACGTTTTTTAGCTGTGTGTTAAAATGTCAAGTTGACTCCCTGATATAAAAAGCACGACAGCCTGGACATGAAAATTTATATACAACACTTGAGCTGAGTCCATTGGGGATTGGGTCTTTCTTGGTTCTTTTTAGTGGTATTATATATGAGGTATTCTGTAATCGATAGATTGACTCTCATTTTTTGCTCAGTAAGTGTTAAATATAATTTCTTCTGACTTTTAGGATCTTGGACTGGCTCAAAATGCAGCAACGTCTACCAAGACTGCAACACCTTTAGGCTCACTAGCGCATCAGCTGTACCGTATCATGTGTAATAAGGGATACTCTAAGTTAGACTTTGCTTCTGTATTTAAATTCCTCAAAGAGGAACAATAACAGTTCATTATTGATTTCTTTATTTGGGTGAAATACAGTAATTGGTGTGTGAGCAACATGGTTGCTGTGACTTTTTGTTTTTACGCTTTTGGTGTGACATAATATTATTGCAGATTATTTAAATCATTTTCCGTTTGGGACTGTAATTTTACTGGTTAATGTTGTTGGTTACAGTGTACAAAATCAAAATTTGGCAAGTTAAAACACTGGACCAATCAGTGTTATAAACAAGGAGAGGGGGGTGAAGCAATTACTACACTGCACCAATCAAATGTTATGACCATGAGGGGAAGGGGGGGGGGGCCGGCGGGCAAGTTACTGCAAT
>JAOCPT020393850.1:0-13269 GCA_026546935.2 Palythoa grandiflora | reverse complement strand
GCTCACTCGTGAGATACCAATTTGAACACTCGAAAATAAATTCCATATCTCCGCGTGCCTATGTATTATTCTCTATTTATATGACTGGTGCCACCTCCGATTATTTTGTGAGAGAAAATGATTGCTGTTGAAGCAACAACAAGGAAAGGTTCAAAAAAATCTGCCACGGTGAATTGTTCAAAAATTGTTATTGACAATGTTTTATACAGCTATAGACTAATATAATAACAGTATTAGCAAAACCCTATGGGATGTTTCGTTGCTGAAATAATTTCTGGTTGCTAATGATGAGCAAATAATTAGGAAAGATTCAAAACTTTGAAGCAAAAGCACTGGATGAGTACATTGTTTATTATCTCATTCAAGAAGTTCTCGTATTTTCATCAATTTGGACTGTAGCTAAATAAAAAGTGCCTTGTTCTCTGTTTGCTTGGCTATTTAAGATCCTAAAACAGTAAACTGTCTTTTAAATCAGGATTTTATCATGTTAACAAGTTGCCAACACTTGAAGTGTTTCTGATTTTATCAATCTTGAAATTTTGTACGTGGTTTAATTACTTGCATTTTCTCCGACACATTAAAACCAAATTTAATGAAAATTCTTGTTATACACGTAATAAACTGCTCAAATCATAGAAAGTGCTTTGTACGGGGTTTTATTCACTCAATTGTATCAAAAACATTCACTCGCTTGTTCATGGTTTTGCTACATATGAAGTAAACTATATAATCATATCTACAGTTAGTCTGCTCATGCAGTACAAAGACTTTTAGAGTTTTAACTCACATTTTACTGTCATCATCAAATGCCAGAATCTTTGTTACTTCCCAGTTTCCACTTGTAAGTGGAAAATGTTCACCAGTCTAAAATGAATAGATTCCAAAATTAAGTAGGAGCATACAGTCTGCAGAACTACAATTGAGCCAAATAATCTCTAACTGTTTGTTAATATATAGCTGTATCCATCACTGGAAAGATCCCCACTGATTGGATTGAAAGAATTATCACTCGACTTGAACTGGAAATGTATTTATTACACATAACACGAGAATTTTATTCCATCAAGCTCATAAAATGGTGTACAGCTCTATCTTTCACGTGTGCAAGTATAACCAATCAACGATTGGGTAAAGGCGGAGGAGCCAATCACAATCGTGCATCGTTTATATTCAAACAGCTTTCCAGATTTGGTGGCTTTTTAGCGGTGCCTCCTTCAATTTTACCTGCGAAAATGGCAAAGGCGGAGGAAAGCTCTGGATTTGTGTCAGTTGGTTACTCCCTAGACGAGTTTGTACAGCATCACGAAAACAAGAACACATTAACCCTTTGAGCCACAGGCAAATTTTCAACCTCCAACTTCTCCTTACATATCTCAAACAAAACAATAGAACTGGTAATGAGAAGAAAGGAATTGATCAAGTGAAATAAGCTGTGGAAGTTGAACTGCCAAATTCTCCCAAACTGCTTATAAAGAAAGTATGGAACTCAGTTGGGAGAATTTAACAACACGTCAATTCTCGTGCTTGGGACTCAAAGGGTTAAGGATAACGTATACCTTCAGGGGTGTTTTGCATCAAAACGATACAGCGCGTTTGTTTTAAACCGTAGATACCTAAACCCATATATCAAACTAAAGCTTATAGAGCCGGCTTTTGAACTATACAAAATATTTTTAATTAAAATGAATTTATAGATTTTTTTACGTCCTTTAAAAATGAGCGACAAAGTGGCCTTTTGAAAGTTACAAGTCCTATTTATTGATATCGTACTTAAATTTGAAAAAAAAAACTTTTGTAAAAGCAGTTTTCCGTTGAGCACTTTATTCCTTTAATGTAAGCTTACATGTACTGCGATATTTTCCATTGCAAATAAATTTGCATTGTTTAAGTTTTTGTTTCTAATTTGATTTCAGAAAACTATTTCAGTCAATGAAAATTCTCATGTTATGTGTAAACAGCTCATGACATAGAAAGTGTTTTGTTCGGGGTTATATTCACTTGTTGTTTATGTCAAAAGACCTCATTCGCTCGTACCTAAACCGTTCGGGTTTTTGACACAAACAACTCGTGAATAAAACCCCATACGCCGCATATTCTATCATGTAAACAATAAAATTTTTCATTCAGTGGAAGTTTTACCTCCTTTTTATTGATTCAGGACCCACCATGTAACCTACATTGCTTTAGGATTTTTTTGTTACTGTACGAATCCTGCTAAATCTAAATCCTTTTACGAGCCAAGTGGCCCATTGGAGCCGATGCTTATCTCCGGTTTCTGTAGTTTTAAGCGGATGAGAGTCATTGACTCCCCCTGGACGGGACACTAATCCATTGCAGGTTAGTCCCCGGGAGGATGGAAAGCTGAGTCAACTTTGGCGGAAAAGAAGGTCACACAAATATTCTGAGCTGAGCCGAGGTTTGATCCTGAAAATTCGGTGGGCAACACAAAAAAATGTTCCAGTTAATGATACTAAAATTATAGCGTGTCACCACTGGCGTAGCTAAGGTAGTAGTGAGGGCTGTTTTCTGATTTTTGTGTTGAGCTCACTCAGGATGGTATTTACCCTTCTAATAAATTCCTTTCTAATTTTTTGTTTCATGGCTGCGAGGTGTATACCGTTTCCCTCATTTATTCCAAGACGTTTGTATGTTCCCTCTTGCTCTGAATCTTATATGTCCGTGAATGTCAACGTCTAGAATGATGAATTGGGTTCTAATTTATTTTCCTCTCTTGGATTATGTTTTCGCAAATCTATCTAATTCGAATTTTATGGCTACATCAACGTTAAAGTTCTTTAGAGTTTTTATTATTATAACATTAGTAGGCGCACGACCAAATTTTAGCCTAATCAAAATCTTGCTCTTCGACGCTTCAGGTCGGGAAAGGGGCTGAAGGCGATTCCAAACACGCTCGCTTGTGATGAACACTTTCACTGGTGAGTTGAAAAATCTCTTAGATGAACCAACTTTATGTTCCCAGTTTATTTGGATCCCGGTTTGCTGTTGTTAAATACTAGTGCCCATATCTGCTGGGTGCACTTTCACCCCCTTGGTCGAGCGAGCCTAAGATCGAGTTTTCCGAAAATTATAATCGGTTACGAACATTATCAACTAATCATTTTGTGGCGAACAAACGAGTGGATTTTGTGGCGGAAGCTGTAACATCTGAATTTTGACATTTTAATGACGTTATTGGGAAAAATGCAAGACTAGACACGGAGAAAGCTTTGATGAACATTGACCTATTCCAAACTTCTACTGTCAGTTTTTACACGTCACCCATGCCATTTAAATTTATGAAAAACTCTATCTCAGTTTCTCTCGACGAACTTGATTTTGATAGATAAAATCTAACGCCGACCTCTCACCAAAGACAGAGAGGGAATATTAGACCATCTTCTAACCATGCGGATGAGCAGTAGACAGAAATGAGCCAGTGATCACTGCTATCAGCGGAACTACTTACAGAAATGAGCCAGTGATCACTGCTATCAGCGGTAACTACTTACGAGAAATAAAACGTTACGATTTAAAATATGAAGTAATGGTTGGAAACTCTCAAATATGATAACAGCACGCAAAGGATTACGGTATAGTTTGAGAGAACAATAATAAAAAAGCAACTTTGTTAGCGTAATATGGCGAGAGATCTACGTGTATTTACCTGTGTTAAAATATTTTCAGGCACCGCATGAATTGCTTAAACATTGACGGAGAGAAGCTGGCGACCCGAGAGAAACTCGAGAGCACCAATCGTGCAGGGGATGGGTTTTTGAGTGAATTCTACTTTTGATGAACTCCAGTTTCAGTTTTCCGCAAGAAATGGAATCCGGAAATATTTTGAATCACTAATCTATGCATACGTCTTCTTAAGCACATCACACATGGATAAAAATATAAAGAAAAAATAAAATATTCCTGTTTAGTTAATGGCAGCAGCTCAGCTACAAGAAACGTGGGGGGTTTAGAAATAGTAGACGTGAGACAATATTTACCTCCTAAATAACAGATATTGCCTCGCAAAATAGCAGACAGAAGTAGTCCGGTTTTTTTGCCGTTTTTAGTCATGAAGTTAATAAACTGAACGAAAAAACATTTTAAATAGATTGCGTCCCTGTTGTATAATAAAATATTTATTCCAATAAATTCGGTGGTTAGTGGCTTTACTATTTGCCATTTTTTTGACATTTGATTTATTTTAACTCGGCTTAGTTTTACATGTATAACATTATAAAGGTTAAGTTTACATATAGACATATCTTAAACACAGTACATCAATAAAAGAAAAACAATAAAATAGAGAACGCGTTGAGATCATCCAAATACCCAAGGCAAATCTGTCCAGCTTGTATGCAAATTTAACACTGTTTACTTTTCGTTACATTTCACGTAAACGGGATGCTGAACATGTTATTTATATTGGAATAAATATTTGACAAACAAGACAGCATTTTCTGAAAGCACTCATTGATACTCCTTTTTTTTACCAGATTAGTAGTATAACAAAACGTGACAATATCAACGCTTGGCTAGTAAGAAATTATTTTGGCTTTTTGCGTCTCAAATGTTAAATGTCAACTGATGAGTTTTGTAGTACACGTAAATTCCAACGGCGACTGATGACGACTGTGAAAATATTAATTTAAAAGTATTCCATGTCGAAATAGAAACGGAAGTTGTAACAGTTGAAAACTAAAATACAGCTCACAAATGCGTCAATCGTGAGCTCCGATGACGTATTTTATTACCAAGACAACCATAATGTTTCAGTTTAGAAATACAATTTTTTTGGCCTGTATGTTTTGTTTTGCATTTACGTTTAACTGACTGAAAAAAAGCAATTCTAAAGCATATTTTGCCTTAAACATAAACTACTTTTTTTAATACAAAAAACAAGAAACTTTTTCACTAGATTCTCGATGTTAAAGAGTTGATGTTCCGATTGAGTTGAACCAAACGAGTTAGAAAACCTGTTGTGTGTCAACTTCCAGAAGCGGATTCATGTATTAAAGTAGCCAAAGGAAATTCCCTAAGAATAAAAAGTATTTTTGTTTCAAGTGTTGCCGTTTGTTACAATGGATGGCGAACATGCATGTGTATGTTGTACAGGGAAAGGTAAAATACTTGTCATAATAGCATTATTCAAATTAGTAGCTTCGGCACCAATGCAGAACCGTGAGCGATCAATTTATCCTTGCCAACGTTGGATAAGAAGATCGTGATCAGTTGAAAATAATATAAAAGCTACATTTTTTATTCCAGAAGACGCAAATGTGCAATATTTAAAAACTGACCATTAACAGTCTTCGTCAGGTTAATAGCACTAGTAAAACCTATATTTTAAAAACCCTTATATCAACATTTCATTTCAACCGAAACATAATATTTATGGGGGCTTTGTTTGCAAACAGCCGGTGCTTTATTTAACTAGGGCCGCTTGCGTAGCTGCGAACATTAGAATTCAAAAACCTACCGTCACTTCACTGCTCGGAATATATAGCACGAACTAAAAATATAATTTACTGATAACTTTTCTTCTGTCTGGAATTGTATGTAAATACTTATCTGCACTGAAAGATATCAACACC
Organism: Palythoa grandiflora; assembly: GCA_026546935.2. Classification (NCBI taxonomy): domain Eukaryota; kingdom Metazoa; phylum Cnidaria; class Anthozoa; order Zoantharia; family Sphenopidae; genus Palythoa; species Palythoa grandiflora. Next base: position 7,681 of record JAOCPT020393850.1, on the reverse strand, counting down.
AACAACATTTAAAAGCCGGTTAATTTTTAGAAGACTTTAACTAAACCCCAAAGGACGTTTCCGCATATTCGTGAAGGAAAACAAAACAATTCATTAAATTCAACCATGAGGTACATTGTCAATTACATATTGGAAAGGTGCAAATTCTTCCGAAACTTAGACCTGCTGTCGTAACGCTTTGACATCATTATCTAAAGAATACACGTTTTATCTTTGTAGATTACTCAAATAACCAGAAAATAGTAGTGCTACAACACTCAATACATACTATACACAATAGCATTACTGCAACACTACACACAACAGCAACACTACACGCTACACAAAATAGCATTGATGCAACACTACATACTACACACAATAACATTGCTGCGACACTACATACTACACACAATAGCATTGCTGCAGCACTACATACTACACACAATAGCATTGCTGCAACACTACATACTACACACAACATTGCTGCAACACTACATACTACACACAATAACATTGCTGCGACACTACATACTACACACAATAGCATTGCTGCAACACTACATACTACACACAATAGCATTGCTGCAACACTATATACTACACACAATAGCATTGCTGCAACACTACATACTACACACAATAGCATTGCTGCAACACTACATACTACACACAATAACATTGCTGCAACACTACATACTACACACAATAACATTGCTGCAACACTACATACATACATTGCTGCAACACAATATACTACGCACAATAGCATTGCTGCAACACTAGATACTACACACAATAACATTGCTGCAACACTACATACTACACACAATAACATTGCTGCAACACTACACACATACAACATTGCTGCAACACTATATACTACGCACAATAGCATTGCTGCAACACTAGATACTACACAAACATCTGTGTTGGCATCACGCACGGGTCTTGAATAACACTAATAGGTAAGCGGGTAGTGCATGGGGAAGGGATAGGATAACTGAGGAGGGGTAGGATTAGTCCACAATTGAAAGAATAAGCAAGTAATTCAAACACAAAGAAGGGACGGAGCAAAGCACGTTTATATTTTTATTTTGATTATTTGTTTATTAGGATTCCAACGACAATCAGTCTCTTCAAAGCAAAATTTTTCTGGACATTTTCTACAAATATTTTAACGGGGCTTGGAATTGGAATAAGAGCAAGATAAGGGAGGATTTAGAGACTCGTGAGTATAATAAATTAGCGGGTAGGGGGAGATTATAGAGACACGTGAGTAATAAATAAAAGCCGTGTGTTTCCAGGTTGTTGTTGTACAAACAATTTACGTCGACTCGGTTTCTGACTGTAGTGTAATCAATAGTTTGTTCCGATGATACGGGAAGGAGTTTGGTAATCCAGTAACTTTCTCACTCTTTTACAAAAATTTTATTTTTTTCAGTACGTTCTCTAAAAACGAGCGTAAAAGTCACCTTTCGAGAGTTCCAAGTCAATGGGAATTTGTTCGTTTCCACTAAATTTTGCACAGTAGCTTCTTCAATACATGAAGAACAAAAACGTGTCTGCGATTTTTTTTATTTTTAGAGAAATTTTTTTAGAGCAATTTTTGCACGATCTATAGACTATTTTGGAACCCTAATTTGAAAAAGCGCTGTAACTCTCCTCTGCAACTGAATATGACAAAACACAGACAAGTTTTTTAGCACTTTTGGTCTGGAAACTGGTGGATTAATTAAATCATTAAATATCGATAATCGCTTGGACTTGTTACTTTCGAAAGACTTGTCGCTTGTCTTCAGAGAACATAAAAAATCTAAGCATTCATTTTAATTCAAAATTTTCAGTACAGTTCAAAAGACCGCTCTATAAGCTTCAATTTAATATATGGGTTTAGGTATCTACAGTTCAAATGAGACGCACTGTATCGTTTTGAGGCAAATACCCCTGAAGGTACAAGGTAGCCCTAATGGAAACTTCTTGTCTGACAGGATTTAACCATACTAATATACTAACAAAACTTTCGACTCCAGAAAAAAACTTTTATAGATTTCTTCTTAAAGCTCCCAGCGACTTTTAAAATGCAGACATGCTGTATTCTAATGAGTGTTAAATCGGGAAATAGAAACCATCATAATTTGAATTCTGTTCACGATTGCCAGATGATCGCCAGCTGTGTTTTGGTGAAGTTGAATGACGGAAGACATAATAACACGCTCGTGGTTGACAATTTGTATGTCAGTCTCGTCTTACTGAGGAAAGCGTAGGAGTTTGTGCGTTTTCTTACTTTTTATAAGTTTAAAAGTCAGGAAACAAGTAGGAGATAAGTTAAATATTGTCAAGTTCCTTGACAACAGCTCAGTACAAATAAGGTTTGCGAACATCTTCCCTCACATTACACTTACAGAAGCTTTTCCGTGTACGACATGAACAACAATATGCGACCAGCATACAAGCTCACCTCGAGCAACTCGTCAGCGGATCTTACCAGAGAAATAGTTTTGGTAGTGGTTGAGTCGCTCATCTTCTTGATTTTGGAATTTGTAGTCCTTGTGGGTAACGCGCTCATTTGTCTGGCGTTTTACAGAAAACATTCCCTTCGTAAAGTGACAAACTATTTGGTTCTTTCACTGGCTGTCGCCGACTTGTTTAGAGCCCTTCTAATCTTGCCGTTCCTTTTCATTGTATCTGTGGCAAATGAATGGATACTAGGAGACATTGGCTGCAAATTACTGCATGTTTCTGGGAATATACTGTTAGGAACATCGCTGCTGACTGTGATGCTGTTGGCGATAAACAGATATCTGCATTTGACTAGACCAGAACTGTACTGTAAAGTGTTCAGGAAGAAATGTTGTGTTATAATGGTTCTCTCTACCTGGCTTATAACTGCCGTTCTTATTGTCAGTAATACTTTTTGTTCAGAAATACACTTTCGGCATTTTTCTCATCAACCAACAGTGTGCTTTGTCGAATTCGTTCCCAAAACTGGCGGATTTTTCATTTCCCTTGTCTCAGGCTGTCTTTTCATAACTGTTCCAGGCCTAGTTGTGATAGTCAGCTATTTCAAGATCTGTCGAATCATTTCCGCCTACAAACTCTCGAAATCAGCAAGGCAACCGCATCAAAGGCGTTCAGATTGTACAGCGGAAGAGGTGAAAACAACAAGAATGTTGACTGTTATTGGTTTTGCGTTTTACATTTGTTGGTTTCCGGTTCTTTTTGCTTTTATTATCGCGAATTTCCGCCTTATTCCTAGAAATGCTCTTAAGTATTGGAATTTTTACTACCTATTTCCAATGTCTGTCAGCAGCGCCGTCAACCCGATAGTTTGTGCATCAATGAGCAGACGTTTTAGGAAGGAGTTCCTCATAATACTAAAATGCAGATATTAACTCTTATCCTGCTGACTTTTGAAGGGTCAAACTCACATCATTGCCTGAAAAATTGTTAACTTTGGAATGTGGCAAAACAATTAACATTTTCTTAATCTACTTTTTAAAACGAGCAAAATGAAATGACATGTGGTGACATCTATCCGAAACATGTCTGTTTTGAAACTTAAACATTTAACTAAAATGCATTTGTTTATTACTTAGAATGTTGGAATAGAGCTCTTATAAATTTTTCAAATCAAAAAAATTAAAATGGTTTTAAAACTGAAATAATCTAGTGAACGTTCTCAGCTTGTTAACCAGTGAATTAGAAGAACAAAACAGAATTCCAAAAGTTCAACTGAAGGAGCTGAGCTCCGAAAACGTTCTCGTTTATGAAATTAAGAACTGGCTTTAAAAGAAAACTCTTGTCTTTAATTCTAAAAATCTGAAATAAATTTAAAGCATGTTAAATTTGTACGTGAATAAAGTGGTTACAGTTATCTAAAGTGCTATATATTTTCTGTGTGAGCTAAAACAAATTGGGAGAGTAATTCCATAAACCACGTGATCGTTGGCAAACCAGTTTCCTGAAGGCAGGTTGTTAAGATAGATTGCTATAGAGAACAGTGACCTGCAAAGAGCCCTGTCTGAATAGGGTTAAATAAGCACTCAGTCTCTAAAATCTGCCTCTCTAGAACCAGACGTTTAATAAGCGCCCCTTATCTAGGTCCAGTAGTTGAATAAGCGTCCCTAAGTCCAAACGTTAAATCTAGGTCCAAACGCGCTCCTCCTCTTGGACCAAACGTTAAGTGAGCTCCCCTTCGTCCAAATGTTAAATAATGGCCCCTCCTATAGGTCCAAACGTTAAGTTAGCGCCCCTCCTCTGGGTAATAAAAGTTACATAAACGCCCCTACACTAGCTCCAAACGTTAAGTAAGCACCCCTCCTCTTGGTCCAGACTTAAATAAACGTCCCTCCACTAGGTCCAAAAGTTAAGTAAGCGCCTCTCCTCTGGGTCCAAACGTTAAGTAAGCACCTCTCCTCTGGGTCCAAACGTTAAATAAATTCCCGTCCGCTAGGTTCAAATGTTAAGCAAGCGCCCCTCCACGGGGTGCAAAGGTTAAATAAATGCTTCTCTACGAGGTCCAAACGTTAAATAAGTGCCCCATCCAAACCCAAGTTAAATAAGCATCCCCCTGTCGATCCAAACGTTGAATAAGCGCTGCTTTTCTAGAACTAAACGTTAAATAAGCGCTGCTTTTCTAGAACTAAGCGTTAAATAAGCGCTGCTTTTCTAGATCCAAACGTTAAGCGCTCCTTTTCTAGATCTAAACGTTAAATAAGCGCTGCTTTTCTAGATCCAAACATTAAATAAGCGCTGCTTTTCTAGATCTAAACGTTAAATAAGCGCTGCTTTTCTAGATCCAAACGTTAAATAAGCGCTGCTTTTCTAGATCCAAACGTTAAATAAGCGCTCCTTTTCTAGATCCAAACGTTAAATAAGCGCTGCTTTTCTAGATCTAAACGTTAAATAGTCGCTTCTCCTCTACATAAAAAAAGTTAAACTCCTCTCCGCTGGTTGCAAACATTAAGTAAGCGCCCCTCATATCCGTTCAAGTCGCTATTACTTTTTAATAGTATTCATTAAAAATTTGGAAGACAGCTAGATCGAGATGTAAGTTTATTTTCTAAATATCAAGCTTCGCTTCGAAAACTGTTTCAAAAATTACAATCACTAACTCACGTTCTTTTTATTTAAAAACCCGTATAACGAGTGTGACAAGTTTTAGACCATCGTAACACGACACCAAAACCCAAATGTTGAATGGACATGAATAATAATCTTATCATGTTACGTCAGCTTGAGAGTCATATTCTGATGGATGATTTCATGTGATTCCTACCAACTATCAGAATTTTAGTTTGCTACAATAACAAGTAATTTTTCTTATTAAAAAAGTATGATCTAATTAATCTATTTATAGATGTATATATAGTTTAAGTCAAGAATGGAGTTTTAAAATTGCCCTCCTGTAGATGATAGAAAATAATCATTATTGTGTAATTTACATATATTCCTCAATCTAATTAAAAAAGAAAACGATTAAATACATCAAATGTTATTTACATTTGTTAATTCGATCTAATAACTTAGCTAACTCTAATAACCATCGCGGTTTCTACTACTTTGTGTTGTACTGAATTGGCCAGCATAATATTTTTACTCGGTTCACACGATTACCTATAGATTCATAATGCTAAAATTTTTATCACGTTACCAGATGGCTAGTCGTGAACAGTTAAGCAAAACTATAGTAACCAAGTTTTTGCGATAATTCTCATCAACGTGAGAAGAATAAATTATCTTTGGAATGACGTCATCCGCTACAGATCAGTTAGGCTGCATGACATCATAGGTGTGAACTAGCAAAGTTTATGTGTATCTAAATTAATCATTAACTTTATTGTTCGAGTTGTTGTTGTTAATAATAATGATTTTGTAATTATGAAACGCGTTGTTGTTCATCGTAGTAGCTGGATAATGATATAAGTTTTTCGAAACGTCGCGTTCTACATCAAAGTGACTTTTTTCGTGTGACAAAAAGAAAAGGAAAAACTTACATCAATGATTTTGTTGTGCCATTATCAAGCAAGATGATAGAGGGACAGAGCATATATTGTGAACTAAACGTTTTAATGAACAGTACAAAACAATTAAGTAAGAGTTTTCGTTGAACAAAACAATTATGTAAATAGCTTTCTCGCCCAGAGAATTTCGGTAAACAAAGCAATTATGTAAATAGTTTTGCTCGCACAGAATCAAATTATAAATGTTAGGCGTGGGTGATAGTTCCCTTACGTAGAACATCTCATGTTGAACCGTAATGCACACTATGTATGCTCTGTCACATGCAATAAAATTTACTTTGCTTGATAATGCCAACGGATGTCGAAACGTGGCAAAAGTCGTTTTCATATTAATGAAAATTGTACTGCACGCTTAGGAGCGCGGCTTTCACCTTCGCAATCGTCTTGTTCAAATCTTATCTCCCGTATCTCTAGAGATCCATTCGTAGTCCCGACTTAGTCAGTGATCATGACTGAAGTGCGTAGTATTTTCACACAAGCATCTTGCCCTTCATTCGTGTAGTTGTTTGTGTACATTTCAATTGATTGTTCTTACTCTCTGTTGCTTTTTATAACGGCTGGTTTTATCATTTAGTTCCTGTACCCACTTCCTAACATCTCTGTAACTAAGTAACAGAGGAAAACTGACTTCGAGTTCTGACAATGTCCCTGTTTTACATAGTTGCATAACTTGGCCGCTGAAGGAATATCATGGTGGTTGATATGGCAACCGTAGCTATAAAAATGACAAGAAACATTCGGTCGACTACCTTGGCAACGGTCTCCCACTCCTCCTTAAGCTCTTCTTGTTTTTCTTTCTCCTTCGCTCTGTCTGCCAAGATTGTGATTCCGTCAAGTAACCGCTCCTGAGCATTCGTGTTCTGTGCTCCACGGTAGCGGATATTGTTTTCGTTATTTACTGAGGTGATAAAATCTCGCGAACTCAGTACTTTGTCACCAACCTTGGGAGCAAGTACGAGCACTTCTTTAGGGTTGTTATCTATTTCCGTTGCATTTCCGTTACTCTCTGCGAACATGTTAGCCAATGGAGTGCTTGAACTTGAGTTGTTACTCATTTGGTTCCATTTTCTCTTCGGTTTTTGACGAGGTCTTATGACCAAAAGTATTGGTCCCAATATGTCTAAAAGGGCGAATCTTACCCAGCGTGGTACGTTCGAGGTGGGTCCAGTGTGTTCGTAAATATTCAGCACAAAGCACGTGGCGATAAGCGCTAGACCGATTTCTACCATGGAGGCGACGAAGAACTTGCCAATCAGAGGCGTCACATCGGAGGTGGTTGGGGTGTTTTCAGCAATCATCAACATGAAGACAGTCATTGCAAGCAGAGTAGTGATAACAAGTGTCACTCTCTCACCAGTGTTGGGCGGAAGGACGAAGGTCAGAAGAGCGAAGGCCGTGATTAGGAAGCAAGGCACAATCAGATTGTTGAAATAGAAGAGAACCTTTCGTCTGATGTGGAGGGTAAATAGGATGTTAGGGTACGGCTCTGGGCAGCAACTGAGAGAGAAGATGCAAATCGTTACGTTAAATGAAAACTGTGGAGGTAAGCGTGGCCTAGTAGTCAGGGCGCCGGACTTGAATGCGGTTGACCCGGGTTCGAGTCCCGCTCTGACCACTAGTTGGATTTGTCTTCGGGTAAATCCCAGAGTCAAATCCACCACGCTTTGTAAATAGCC